>CM073765.1:44164082-44379878 GCA_037127475.1 Arma custos
GAGAACAGGAACTCAATATTTTACGAAGAAAAATACATAATACAAAATACAAAGTTTTAAGTCCAAATAGGTTGAATGGTGGTCATGTAGATGAGTATTTTATAATTAATTTGGAACTTTGAGCGTTTGCCTAGTAAGTGTTGTAGTAGCCTGAAACGTCGAGCAGTTTCTTGTCTTTTCAGTCTTGTATGAGGATTCCAGGTTAATCGTTTGTCGAGATGCAACCCTAAGTATCGGATCTGTTCTTCAGGCACCAGCGGGATATTATTAAAGGATACTGAAGGGCAGGAAGTCATTGGTTTACGACGTAAGGTAAAAGTGATTTGATGCGTGTTTTGCGAATAAATCTACTTTTCCGATGAATAAGTGGTTAATCCACGCCCAAATGAGTATTTTGTGCTTTCTTGATTTCCCATATTATGCATGTTAAATAGGCCAGGTGATACCCGTGGCACTGTAGCGCGGCTTCTTAAGATATAAGACTCTCGAAGAAATATAATTACTTATTAACTTTCCTGCAACGACCACTCAAACCGGAGTCGGCATTTGTCCTTAGCAGTTAACTTCCTTCACCTACTTATGTCCTCGTATTCTCTTGTTAATCCTCTCTTACTCACGTTCTCTTTAATCCTGCTGATCCATCTTAGTGTCTTGGTCCTCTCTAGGACCTTTTCCTCTGATGTTTTTTTCTTCCACCACCTATCTGGCGATCTGAACTTCTCAAAGCATTACCCGTCTCCGTACCACTTGAGTCTTCTGTTCTTAATTACTGACACTATGTCCGACAGTTTGTAAATCTCCTGTAATTCCCTGGTTTTCCTTCATTCGTCTCTCTCTCTCACTAACTGGCAAAACTGTCTCAAAACAGTGTTATTTTCAGAGTTTTCTTTCTACCTTTCTGCTCATAGTCTAGGCTGCTGCAATAATCTAGACAGGCTTCTGGATTTGAAAACCCTTCCGATTGCTAATTATTTCCTTTTTGGATTTTCCTATTAGTTCTTGGCCCTTCTGAGTATTGCTCCTAGATATTTGAATTATTTTATCCTTCCGTATTTTTTACCATCTTCTTCTAAGGATATTGTTTAGCCGCGGACCTGTACTACCCACCTGTAGGAACAAACCGATCCTTGCCTCTAGTATCGAAAAATATACTTTACCGCCAAAATCAAGGAGAGGGGGAATGACGCTTGGAGCTGCGGGCACTTGCTATTTGGACGCGGAGCTGGGCTGTTCAACTAGACCTTCGCAGCTACGACCGCTTGCCGCTTTCAAGCCGATATTCTTTATTGAGAACGTCCAGCGTCCAGGAGGTCTTGCAGCCTGTCACGCACCAGGAACTCTGCTGAGACACCAGACCAAGTGATAATTTGGGCATAGAGAACACACAAATCGTAAGTCCCATTTCATTATCATAAGGCCTCAAATCGCCGACTAATACTGCTGCTGATAATCAACAACTCATTGTGGTTATATGATACTAAAAGGACGACTCAAGCTAATTAATCGTATGAACCCTTCAGGCCGTGATCACTTAAATTATTCATTATATCGTTTATATATTTGTTACATCTTGGCAATAATGCATGGAGCAATCTCTGTTAGAGATTATTACCGCTCCCATTCAATATTAATCTTTAGTATTAGTAATTAATCATATTTGTTCATTAGATCGCTATTTTGCAAGTTTAGTTTGCAAGTCCTTCTTGTATAGCTGCTACTATTAAGTTTAATCATTAATCGCCTGTATATTTGCTTAGTTAAGAGAAAGATATTCATATGTCCTTAAAATTAATAAACGATATGTTAATATCAGAGTTTTCATTCAAATTCCCGTGGTACTTCAATTTGCTTCCTATTAAATTTCATACAGTCTAATCACGCCGTAACAGATATGTTTTTTCCCTTCTAGCTCCCTACGATGTATTCGTATTAGTACTCGTACCAACTGAACCACTCTTTTTCGTGATATTAGCGCTACGTCATATCTATATTCCAGTGTTCTTATCCTTCCTCCTAATGATTGGAAATCGTAATCTATTTTTATTTTTCATCCTCCATATTTATCTACATAAAATATCAAATAGCTTATTCGGCATGTAAAATATTTATGGACGAGTTGTTGATAAAGTGGGTAGGAAAAGAAGACTGCATAATGTAAGAGTACTAATGGCCTAGAGATCTGACCAATACAGTCTGCGGGAATCTTCCTCACTTATTCATATAAACTCCATTACCTGAAGCATCTCAGGTACAACGCTCACACCTGCCTCTCTTCTCTATATGCCTACCTTCTGACAAATGAGTCAAGTTTACAACCGTAATAAAACAGAATCCTCTCATTCATCCATTATAGTATCAAAAATAAATATACCAAGGGCTATGAAAAAAACTGTAAAAACAAATTATACTTTCGACTGCAATAAATAATGTTAAGTAAGTCTCTGCTTGTTTTTTTTCGCCATCGTAGATAAATTATTTAAAATAAAACAGCCCTTATCCAAGACATTTTATTCAATTTATAAATATATTAAACTATTTTTATTTGAAGAGAAAAGATAAGCCCCGGCCGATATTCGAACCCGGGTCCTCTGTCTCTCCGTGACATCACTCTACCAGAGTTACCGGAGTCACTTACCAGCTGGGGACAAATCTGTTCTCCCATCCGACTCTTATCTGGTATTCTCTAATCTGGCAAGCGACTCCGCTAGCTCAATTGGTAGAGTACTGTCACGAAGAGACAGAGGACCTGGTTTCAAATCTCGGCCGGTGGCATATCTTTTCTCTTCAAATAAAAATAGTTAAAAATTAAAAAACTTAACACAAAATTATAAATATATTTATTTTATTAACATCCTACTCACCTGACCTCGGGCCAACAACAATTTCACATATTAGTCTGTTCACTTAATTGTAATTATTAACTAATTAACTTAACTAATGTAACGTATATAATATATAATATATACTCCAGTAGGTACATAACGTTTCAGTTGACCCGATATTATCCTAGAAATTGAAGTTCAGTCTAGTCATTATTTTGTAGCCCACTAGTGAAAACAAAAAACTGTGCCACTACAACTTTTGAAGGGTCTTGAGTTCAGTAGGTGGAAGTGACTGTACAGTACAGTGTCTTATTAAACGGTAAGAAACAGTTTCTTGGGCAAGAGTTGTGCACGGAGTTGATTTGTCCATGAATACGCTCAACCGCCAAGTTTTTTACCCAATTTATGGGTACCCAATTCATGTAGGTCTCCAAGAAGGCTAGCCAATTCCAACAGGACCGTCCGTGGCTGGTGACAGAATAAGTAAGTAATCTGCAACCGCCGGATATGAACCCTAGAGCACAGCAACTTTGCGCTCTACCACTGATCCATCTCTCTCCTTAGTGAGCCAATTTTAGCTATATACAGCTTTATACATTTCTAGCCCTATTTTATTTCACAGCATACTTTGTATTATCAATAAAATGATAAGAGAAGTGAAAGGGTGGAATATTTCGGGTTTGGAGAAAAATAATTCTGAATATTGCTGAGAAGAATAATTCTGGAAACAAGAAGTGTGGTGTCTCAACTTAAACAAAAGAAATACATTAAATGAAATAATTCTCATTTCAGCCCTGAAGAAGTCAGCAGCATGGCTGGCGAAAAATTTATCTACACTGTCTAAACCAGAAGAAACAAATAAAGTATTTTGTAATAATAGTGACCGTGGCAACCTAAAAGTGTATCGAAATAATAATTGTTTTAAATTTTATTTTTAATTTATAGATTAAAAAAAGTATTGTTTAAATGAGAAACGTTAACATATTTCACTAAATTCTGAAATCGAAATATTGAAATACGTCGTATTCAATACGATATACCTTGGTTTATTTTTTCCAATTAAAATTTTAAATTAAAATCTAGAAGATCCATTTTTATATTAAACTTTGTGCAACTGCTTGAAGAAGTCATGCACAATTGTCATTTGCCATTTTTAATAAGTATTTATGTGTATGGGCGGAGTGGCTCAGTGGTAGAGCACTGAATTGCCATGCCGGAAATCCTGGTTCAAATCCCGCTGCGGGCAAGACTTTTATTTATTCTGTTTGCAGCCGGAGATGGGTCATATAGGTTCTATGAAACTCCTAGGGTCACACAGCCTCTATAAAACATTATAACAATAGGGTTCCTAAAATAAGGGGGGGGAGAATCTGGCGGTTGAGCGTGACCTAGGACAAGTCACCTCCACGCAGAACCGTTGTCCATGAAACAGTACAGTCTCCACCATGTACTGAACCCCATACCCTTTCACGGGATCTAGTGGTGCAGGGTTTTTTTTTTATTATGTTTTTATTTATTAATAAACTGACCGTGAACCACAAAAGGCTAAATAAGAAATAATTCTCGACCCGTTGCTAGGCATCGCTGATATACGAGTACAATAATTAGGAATTAGGAGTTAGGCTTAGATTATAAATATCTAAAATATTCAATAAAATAGAGCCAAAAACTGGTAAGTGGGTATATTACTGGAGAAATTTGAAACATAAGGCTTTGCATTGTGGTTTTTCCCAATTGCATTATAATATCTAAAATATTGTTATTGTAAATTTATATCATTTTAATAATTTAATTGTATTATTTTTGTCACTTTGTTAATAAATATTAGTATATTTAATTAAGGAATAGTTTAATTCATTTTAATACCCAGCAGCCCGTAGCAATATAATGCTTTATCTAGGTGCCTTTCTTTTTCTCGTGTAATTGAAGATATTTATTTATTATAATGCAATTGGGAAAAACCACAATGCAAAGCCTTATGTTTCAAATCTAGTAATACACCCACTTACCAGTCGACGTTTCGCAATTATAATAAATAATAGTGATTCTTTTTGAGTTTTTGGCTCTATTTTATTGGTATATATTTATATAAAAATAATTATAAATAAATATATAAATAAATAATTTTATATACCAACAGTCGTGAAAAAAAAATTATCAGCACAAGGTGTATAAATAGACACTTACTAGTTATATAGTTATTAAATACGACTAGTTAGCGGATAAGGAGCCGATCTCGGCCGAGTTTTGATTATTGTTTTGAAAGTCCATAGACTAGTCAATGTTACCAGTATAATGGCGCCTCTATATTGGAGAATTACCAATAATTTATAATTACAATTATTTTTTTTTAAATTTGAATAATATTTTAGGGTTTTAAAAGATAGAATGGAAAGAAGAGTGGTTTAGGTATTTATGATAGTTTGAAAAATACATTAATGACGGAAATAAATTGTGATTTTTGAAATATAATTATTCATCTCTATAATAAATTATTTTATTATTTAGATACTAGCAATGAAATTACATATTTTAATTATTAAATAAGATTTAAGAATATTAATATATTAGAATGTATTGAAGGGTGACTCTGGTTCTCACTGAAGATAGTCACTGGCGCCGAAAGGCAATAAAATGGACTGGTCCCTTGTGGAGGGTGTGTTCCACATTTCCAACATTTCGTTATTCAATATCGTTACATGTTCGTATTAATAATAAAATTATCATTACTTCTATAATTATTATCATTGTAATATTAATTAATAAAGACATTTGCCATGAATTTCTATTAAAAATGAGATTACGATAGCTATTTTTATTGAAGGTTAAGGATCAACGGAAAAATGGTAAATGAAAAAGTTTGTTTGTTCATTTAACGTCACTTTTTGCTGCTATGGCTAATCGGACGATGCTACAGTGGGAGCTCTGAATTTTGCCTATCCAGGTTTGATTAGGATAGGGATTTTTAACGAGTACCTGACATCGTACAGGCTCGGGACCCCCGTTTAACGTCCCTTCCGAAGGACGGCGTAACTAAGAATTTTTTACTCCCTTGAAAAAAAAGCCCCCTGCTGGGCTACGAACCCGCGATCTTGGGCTTAGTAGTTTGTTACGCTAACCACTAGACCACAGGTGACCTTGGTAAATGAAAAAAGTAAAAATAATAAGAAAAGCCTAGCAGAAGAGCTATAAAACAAAGGTATTGTAATAACTAAAATACAACAAAAGCATAAATAATTGGTGAAGATGGAGAAAGAAACGTTGGTAGAAAAAAGTTGAATGTCAGGCATTTTTTACTAATTGTATTTTTGTATTACTTTTTGTTATTCTTTTTTTACTTTTTATTTTGTTTAATATTTTTTCTGGCATTGGGATGTTTAAACTGAGATTACTTCTTATTTACTAGAATGAGATATAAAATATAGAAGTACATATATATACAAAATAATATAATTGGAAAACCCAAAACTAAAATGTCCTTACATCTCTAAAATATCCGAATAAACTTACGTTTCTCCTATTCAGGGTTAATGCCATAATTCACATCCATTAAGATCTAAATAAGTAGTACATTTCACGTCAACATTAAAATTGAATTCATCAATCAAAGAGCATCGCTTCCAGATGTCCAAGCAGTAAACTATTTGTATAGGCGTCTTGGGGGGATGTTGCTGTCTTTGATTGATGTGTCTCTCTTTATTGATCTCAGATGTCCTGTATTCAATCTTTATTGATGTCTGAATGGGTAAAAATTTGACTGGTATTTTACAGTTGGAGAGGTTTGGGTACAAATAAGCTAATATAATAAACAATGTATGTATTCGCTCTATCATTGTTCATCTTTGAGTAATTATAATATATAAATATGTGTATCCTACTAGTTATTAAAAAAAAAAACCTGTACCACTAAAACCCGTAAAGGGCTTGGTCCAGTACATGGTAGCGATGGCAACGGTAAATTCTTAACATCTTAAAAAAATTCATTGAATTTTTATTATTTCATTTATAGGATTAACCTCTATACATAAATTGACTTAATCCATCATTCTGAGACTTGGAATGCTGAAGTATGATTTAGATTCTGTATTTTATTTTCAATTTACCTTAAATTGGGGAAAAGTTCGCTGGTTAGTTATTTTCCGGAGACTCACGGCTTTATATAGATATATATATATATACACAAACACATATAATACCACTTTATCATATTACTTGATATCGAGATTGACAGGGAGTATGGTTGCCCAGGTAAAGTCGGGTGATATAAAACCTGGGATAATGGAAAGTGGTGAGAAGCGTCATCTCTTACCCAAGTGTCAAAAATAAAAATAAAATGTGAGCGATGCCTTTCTCTTAGCAAGTTCGAGAAGTATCCGGCGCTCTTCAAGTTACCCCACCTCCGGGAAATACATCCTACAAGTAGCAAACTTGGGCAGGGACTTCTCACTTTTCGGCTAAAGTCATAATTCTGCGGATCCATAGCTATTCCTACTTTCACTTGCCGATATATTTGAGAAATCCATTAAGCAATAAACATTTTTCAGATGGAGATTAATTCTACAGACAGAAATATGTTTTATATTATGTGTCCAAATAACTAAGCAGTATGTGAATTAAGTTAATTGGATTTTAAGGTCAATTCATTCAATTATTTAATATGTCAACAGCTGCAGATGTACACTGTAGGATCTGTAGATTTTCTGGGGCTCACCTGTCCTCTATAAAGTATAAAGGTATCTTTGATTGGGAGGAAAACGCTGTGGTTGAATGTTATTTTGGAAAAATCACCTCCTTGAACAACCATTGCCCTAGAAACAGTACAGTCTCTACTACAGTCCCTGGCCATATTAATTACAGCGGTCACTGGATAGATTCGTTCTTGTTACATGTTTGCATTACCTTTTTGTATGCGTAATGATGTAAATCGAGTTTAAATATTAGTTTTATGGTTAAGTTAGTTATCTGATAATAATATGAAATTGAAAAAAATAGTTTCGAAAATAAATTTTTATTTTTTTTTAATATTTTGTGGTGTCACCCTATTTACACCCTATTTTACATATTGATGAAAAAAAATCTATCAAAATAGTTAAAATACAAATATATCAAAATATATGTGATACAAATAATAACTCAATAATAAACTTACCGAATCCGACTTGTATTAAATGAAAAAGAAACAATAAATCCACAAAAATTTCAAACACAAATTATGAATGCCGTCACTCGTAAAACGAAATGGCTGTACTAAAACCAGTGCTGCCATTATTAAAAAAAACTTTAAAAAACTTATAACAGTGATGCCATTACTTAAAACAGCAATTTATTAAGACACACGGAAGTATATAAAAAAAAACAGTATTGATTACGAAAAGTTGACATCTATTTAAGAATAATCATACAATGTAAAACATAGATACCCCCTATTTAGGGACTTAGAATCACCCCCCAGACCTGGGAGATGGCAGGGCAGTGTGATGCGCTTACATTTGATCTAGGAATGGGGTAAGTACTTCCTTGTCCTTATCCTTCCTTCCTTTTCCTTCTTCCTTCCTCCCCTTTCTTCTTTCTACAACTATTTCTTGATCCCGCTAAACGGTCCCTCCCTGTTTTGTTTGTTGTTAAAATCAGCGGCTTTGAGCCGGTTCGAGTAAATACCGCCTTCAGCGGACTCAGCCCAATGTATAAAATACCGAAAGGTAACAGAAGGCTTTTTTTATATAGAAACATTTTCAGTTATTTATTGTAAATTTGTATTAAATTGTAAATAAAATCTTGGAGGATGCGAAAAAAAAGAAAAAAAAAAAAAACAAAAACAAAAAAACAGATAATCATCAAACATTGAGTAAATGAGTAATATTTCAATCTATAATACTTTGAGTAGGAATATCAAAAAATAGCGTAGTTATATAGATAATGTATTGCATATTTATAATATGCTGTTTGTGAGAAAAATAAAAAAAAGTTTTAGAATGCAATACAGATTCATAGTTTATGAAGATTATAGTAAACTAAACAAGAATTATGGTTGATTGAACATAACAACAGGGAATAAATGTTAATTTTATATAAAGTTTGAAATTATGAGTCATACATTTTTTTTATTTGATTTTTTTTAACGTCGCTTCGACTGCTGGGTCATTATCAGCGAAATATATGAAATAATCATTATAATGAACTACAGAGGACTCTGATGTACCTAAAAAGAACAAACTTAATCCAATAAATATAATAAGAGCAAATTTTTTTTATTTATTTTTTTAAATTTTATTTATGGTCGCTTCAACTGCTGAGGCCATTAAAGATGACTGCTCTTGTTATATTTCTTTATATCAAAATTTTTTTATTGAACTATTTATCAAAATATATCTCTATAAATTGAAGAAGTAATAATAACAAAGCAGTTAATATCGACGAGAATATGTTTTAAATATTAGAATCTTGTTCTTTTCGAAATGACAATAATGATTTTTATGAAACTTTTTATAGATAGGTATAATTAATTGGCTTTCAATATCAGATGTTTTTATTACAATTGGAATAATATGGCAGGGCTTGAATGCCAATTGTTTTTCGAATTCATCAGGCACAACCCAAATGGAAGTTTTGAGCTGATTACAATTTTATAACAAAAGCATAAGCATTAATTAGATTTTAATACCATTACATAATTATTCCACCTCATTGTATTTTTGAAACTTTGCAAAGTACGCGCTCTAAAGAGAAACACTTGAGACTTTTATCGGTTCACAACCACTTCCACGTTTTAGGTAATCGTTCGTAGCCATAACTCATATTATATTATTAATATTAAAGACCTGTAATCATAAAAAAAAAATACAAAATAATGTAAAGATCTATAATAATAATCATCATTATGTATATAATAATTAAGTGATCGGGCACGACAAAAGAATAAACAAAAATTAGTTCCTCGATCTGTTGCTGGGCAACGCCGATAAAATATACCTGTACAACTACAACCCATGAACGGGTCTGGGGTTCAGAACATGGTAGAGACTGCACTGTTTCATGGAAAAAGGTTCTGAAAGAAGGTGAATTGTTCTAGGTCACGCTCAACCGCCCGATTATTTCCCCTTATTTTGGGTACGCTATTTTTATAATATTTTATAGAAGCTGAGTAAGCACCAGGAAGGTCCTAGATCCTATATGATCCATATACCGCCGCTAACAGACTAAATAAAAGTCTTGGCCTACAGCGGGAATTGAACCAGGATTTCCAGCATGGCAAATCAGTGCTATATCACTGAGCCACTCCACTCCCTCGATAAAATATAACATTACTAAACAATTTTTATAAGGTAAAGAGATTTATGCAACGATTGAGGGTCTTATTCAACGTAAATGAATATTTCGCACAACATAATATTTCGTTATATAGATAGTCCTGTGATCTCACCTTACTTATCCAAACGACGGACGTTATATGAAGAGGCATTTAAAGAAACGGTATCTGTTCCAGAGGTTGTCGCTTCGAGTTGAGTTACGACAAATGTTGACTGTTTATTCGTTTCATTTTTGACATTTTCCTAAAATACAAGTTATTGTGAGGTTTAGTATTGAAAAGAGAACGTTATTATGGGTAATAAGCAGCAGTATTAATTTTCGGTAATCATTTAATTAAATAAATTTAAAATAAAAAATTTTACTAGCATTTTGAAGTACAGATTTTCTTCGTTAGTTTGTTTGTTTGTTCATTTAACGTCACTTTATGCTGCTATGGCTAATCGGACGATGCTATAGTGGTAGCTCTAAAGTTTGCCTATCCAGGTTTAATTAGGATAGGGATTTTTAACGAGTACCTGACATCGTACAGGCTCGGGACCCCCGTTTAACGTCCCTTCCGAAGGACGGCGTAACTAAGGATTTTTTACTCCCTTAAAAAATCCTAGGGCCATCTGCCGGGCTACGAACCCGCGATCTTGGGTTTAGTAGTTTGTTACACTAACCACTAGACCACAGGTGACCGTAGATTTTCTTCGTTTATTGAAGCGTTCACTTCTAAAATAGCTTATTACATTCTCTTCTCCGTACTAAATCTCATGATAACTTCGGATAATATTAAAAGATAAACGAAGAAAAGTAAGAAGAAATTGTTCTGACTCAACTAGAAGCAACAACCTGAGGAATAATTACCAAAGAAACATAACATAAAATGCTCAATATATATTTCTAGATATTGTTTGTCAATTTCTTGTTCTGTAATAAATCATTATATAGATAGCAATTTAATAAAAGTTCATTTAGAGTGTCATTTTTATTAATTATTCTTTTTTCTTAGGATCTAATTCCAATTGAATATGTATAGGATCAAGTCAGCATCGATCGGGCATGCGCAATGTCACAGCAATCGCTTCTACAAATTAATTTCATTCAAAGTAAAAGTGTAGTCTATGAAGTGTATTCGACTTAGAATATCAGTTGTAGGTATTGTATTGCATCAGAACCAACTCATTATGTATTTGGCCACATTCAACTGCCAAGATTTCACCCAATTAAGGTTACCAACATTGCAGAGGCTAGGTGAGCCAGTGGAGAGACTCCAGGTCTTACAGATTCGATTCACTGATGTTAAAGGAATAAAATAGTTTATCTGTCACAGCCGATCATAGATTAGTAATCCAGAATCCTATCTACGCAGTTACTAATGAAATATGTTGAAACTCAGATATTGCGACAGTTATTAGCTTATTTTTTAATTATGAAGGATCAAATTATGCTAAAAATATATTGAAATATATAGAATTACGAAGTTCATTACTAAGTAAACACATTAAACCAAACGTTCGTTCTACGAATTACCCTGTTTTGTTTCCTCTCATTACGGTCATTCGATATTCAGGACTGCTATTGTACACACTGATGTGGTTCATTATTATCAGCCAAAATAATAGAATGGCTGATAATAGAGAGACCGCAAATATTGTATATTATTGAAAATGCAGAGGGGTAAAGAAAATACTGAGCTGAATACTAATGGGTTTAGAGATATAGGCGATTAGAATAGTCCTAAGCAGAAGCAGATCAAAGAGACACAAAGACTTGGCAGCATCACTATGGCTTTGTCGATAATCAAGTTGGATGAAAGATGTCGTAGTACAAAAAGGATGAATGAAGATGCATTTTCAACTAGAGGAGGGCCTAAAGGCGGACCAACCCCGGCTTTACAAATTACACAAATGTTCATTAAATTTCATTACAATAGGTACTTAACCTTTTAGTATAGGTACCCCGACACAATTCCCGACTTGAAATTTAGTGTAGTACTTATTTTGTATCCTTCTAGTAGGAAGTGGTCCTTACACTTAAAATAGGACATACAAGGCTTAACCACGCTCACTTAATCACTAAGGAATACCCACCAACATGTGGGAAGTGCAACGAGAGCTTTACAATAGCCCATATCTTCGAATGGTGCACCTTTTACAAAAGAGCAATGCATAAAATTGGACTAACTGCCAATGTATCTATGATATTAGGAAATGAAGAAAAGTACATTAATAAGGTCATCGTCTTTCTATCAAAAGAAGGATTAGTTTAGAACATTTAATACAGTTATCTCCTATTTAATTATTCATTATTTTTTTTATTTAGTTGTTGTTTTTTCCGTTTTTTTATTTATTTTTTTTATTCTGGCTTTATCATCATTATCCGTTCACATGGCGCTATGGTCCATGAAGGACCTAGGCCTCCTCGACAATTTTCCTCCACTTTGAAGGATCTTCTGCTGTTCTTCTCCATGTTCTCACCCCGAGGAGCATAAGTCCAGCGTTCGCATTCTAGGCCTGCCTCATCTTCTTTCTCCATCTGAACGTCCCTCGATCAGCTTTGGGAGCCTTTTTTTATCCATTCTGTTAACGTGCCCCACAATAACTTCAACAATAACAGTACAAAATATATAATATTCAGACAAAATAGTTAAATTAGAGAGCTAAAAAAAATATAGACGTTTTTATTGTTAGTTATTTAATTTCTGAAAATTAGTAAACTTCCAATCTGATTTTAAATAAATTTTTAAAAATAGTATTTTTTCAGAATTTTGAATATTTTCCATAAGCAATATATCAAGAATATCATAATCAAAAATATTTATATATCTTTATTTTGAAGAGAAAAGATTTGCCCTGGCCGGGATTGGAACCCGGGGCGTCCGCTTCTCCGTGGCAGCGCTCTTACTATTTGAGCTACCAGGGGTCGCTTCACAGTCAGGCCAAATCCGTTTTGTTCCCCGATCCGATTTGCCTAAATCACACCTGACCGCAAGGTTTTCCCCCATTATTTTATAGAGTCTGGGTGAGCCCCAGAAGGGTCTCCACATCCCACAGGACCAACCCCTGCAGTGAACAGATTAAGTAAATTATTTTCCATTATTTGAACCTGGGATCTCATCCTATCAACATCCTGCCCTATGTAGGATTTATGGCACCATATGTAAGGTGTATTTAGTAGCTTTTTTTTAGTAGTGATAACTTTATAACAAAAGTAAAAAATAAGATGGTAGAAAAAAAGGACAGAAAATAGAAGTGAAAACCGAATTGATATCTAACATCAATTCCGAACAAGAAGATCTCAATCTAGCGATTTGCGTATCCGCTCCCTCAGAATGGCTTCTCTGCAAAAATCCTTTATCATTCTCCCCCCCCCCCCCCCGCCTTTTTTGAATTTCTTGAACCATCTCCGTTCCTAAAGGTTTTCCCCTAACCTCGTTTAAAGACCATTTATTTCTCCATCTTCTCCAAGATGAATCTTCACCCATGTGAAGAATATATATATTTATCTAAAGTGGAAAAATAAATACATATTTATTTTTAATTTTTATTTTATTTATACTTTTATTTCCCAAATATATCTAATTGAGCAAAACTTCAAAAATTTAATTAATGATAACAAAGTATAATTTTTTATGTAGAGTAGGTATTCAGTTATTGGCCCAAGCCCAAATCCTTCAGGTCACTCTTAACGCAATCTTCCCACCTACGTCTCTACCTACGTCTACCCCTCTGAAGTTTATTAACACAACGCTGACAACGCTTATTATCTTTTTAATAATTGGTTCGTTATTGAGTCCAGCAACTTTACAATCACATCTTAACCTTCGCGACGCTATCACTTGATAATATTAAAGGGTACAAGCTTCGCAATTCCGTATTGTGTAATGTCCTAAAATCTCCTGTGTTCTCATCCTTGTTTGAATTGAACATTCTACGTAACACCTTACTTTCGATTACCTGAAGACGTTGTTCATCCCTCAGCGTTAGCGACCACGTTTAACATCCGTAAAGAAGTATTGGAGGGATGATGGTTTTACAAATTCTGATTTTTACATTTCGGGACAAAAGATGCTTAACAATGTCGAGACCGAATAATAACAAGAATTTCCTCTTGAATTTTGTTTTTTCTAGTTACCATAGACCCCAAGTACTAAAATTTCTCGACATGTACTTACATTAATTTTTTTTTAATTTTGACAAAGCAAAGAATGCTATAAAATATATTTTGATCATATTTTTAACAACGATTCGATATCATTATTACCGATAAAACGTGTAATAGTACACAGCCACTAAGACAGGACTGGAAAGCCTTCTACACTTCCTTAGGGTAATAATTTGCTCGTTAATCATCTGAGCTAAAAGCGGGTAACATTTCCTTCATTAGCCACCCCCGTACAATGGCAAGCTATGACAAAAGGATATTAATATTTGCCTCCTTGGAGATCTCGCTAGGAGGGAGGAGTGGGGAGGGTACGAAGAGCAGCCCAGTCTGGCCCCAGCCGTTGCACGAGGAGGTTGTTCGCTTCGCTCCTCATTCGCGATCTTTTTCATCCCCTCAAGTGTCTCAAGTCAATTGATTATCGTTCCGTTATGTGATCCTCCTGACATGTGCCAGTTCTCTCTTGTCTTCTTCACCATTCTGTCTACTGCTTCCGCTCTCCCTCCTGTCATAAGAATAGGTGAGTAGTAGTTCACACTTGACTTCGAAAATAGGGTTTATTTATGTGTACAAAAATATAAATAATCCAGAATAATTTATTGGTAGATCCATAAAAATATGGATTTTTTTTTGAATGGGGACTACATTTACGTGATTTTTTTTTATTCTCCAAATTTTATTTAAACAAACTACTAAATATATTTCTAAGTATCCTAATAATTATATTTTTGAAGAAATCTATTATTATTGCATTCAGAAGATGGTGGTAAATTTCGGAAATTTTTAAATAAAAGTTTATCACTGAGTTTAATTTGTACTAGGTTATTTTATTTGAATAGGGAAACGGCAATTTAAATGAATTTTTAACTTATACTTGGACAAATTGATTAATTTATTTTTAAAATTATTATTAAATAATACAATAAATGGGTCATTTAAAACAAAAAAAATCCTGCAGCTGATGCATAGAGTTGAAAATATTGGAAAGAAAATATATATAATTAGGCCTGTATGTTTTTAGGTAGTAAAAACAAGTAACGTACTCGAGAAAAGTCAGAATTAGAAATACATTGTAGCCCCCAAAAAAAAAATGATATTTAATACTGCGTTCTTACAGAAAAATTTAAAATTTAAATTATTTTCATTAAATATAGATAAAAGAAACATATTTAGAAACACAGCCCCTCGTCGTTTATTCGAACACAGAAAAATAAATAAATAAAATACAAACAAGTAAATAAATAGAGAAGTCTAGAGTATTATATTTAAAAAAATGAAATGTTTTTATGGCTTTTTCTTTTTTGCAGAACAACCCAAATTTATTTTCTCTTATCTACAGTATCTTAAAATTCATAAAGAATATTTTTTTATTACAGTTACTTAACAACACTTCATTATTTTCTTAGAGTTATAAAAGTTCCTCAATTTATATCCATTCACTAATTTATGTTTATTAATACTTTTCGAACTGTATTTTCCTTATAGTTACGATAATTATAAAAGTCTACCGAATCAGGCATAGATGAAAAAAACATAAGTAGATTACGTAGAGATTATATTTTGCCCTAAAAGTGATTTTTTTCTAAACCGAAAGTGAACGTTAAAACTTTTTTTCAAAAAAGTTTATACATGTGTATATTTTAAATATAAAAAAAATATACTAAACCGTTTAATATATCTCTAAAATATACGTAATAAAATAAAATAATAATAATAAAATAAAATAATGTACGTATATACACGTAGTTATTTATTCTGAAAATAAAATAATATAATTTTTAAATATTTTTATTGTGAAAAGAAAAGACTTGTCTTCAAAATAAAATATTTAAAAATTATTACCATCGTAAAAATAATAAACATAAAATAAATTAAAATCTGTGTGGACCTTGCCCTGGAGAGGTTTATATTGTGGGGCGAAACGATGTCTTGCGGGTAGGGTATTAGAACGCCTGACATGAGTTTGTGTCGGATTCGGCAGACTTATTTTATTACATCTTACATTATTACAGAAAATAATAAGGAATACTATTACAAATAATTAATGTTATAACATTATATCAAGTAAATATTTATATATTAATATAAAAAAACTACCTAGCTCTGACATCGATTTGAACAGATTCAATGTAATTAAAAATTCACCGGTTGTATAATTTATGAGCTGTCATTATGTATAAATAAAATTTAGTACAGAAATATAGGTAAAGCTTAAATTAAACTGAGTAATTAATATTTTAACGCGGTTATAATACAACAATATTAATAAATCTTAATAGGACCATTTCCCAAAGAAAAAAAAAAGAAATATATTTATTGAATACTTCATGTCAATAATTAATAAATAAACTTGAATTAATAGGGAATAAATTAAACTGAATTGACAGTGAAACAAGTTACAACCCTCAATATCCAATAAGAATTTAACAGTAAAAATTAATCAAATATTATAAAAAATAATAAATACATCTATTTTTAATTTTTATTTATTGTACTTTACAAGGGCGAAAACCTCAGAATGCAATAGTCGGCAAGTGCTGCCACTGCGGAATTTCGATGAAACTTTCATCATTAGTTAGTTTCGAGGATCTTAGCTTCAAGTTACGTTTGGGAAATAACTAATAATAACTGATATTAATGAAATAGTTAATAATGATAAATATATTATCTAATTATATACATACACACACACACACACACACACATATATATATATATATATATATATATATATATATATATATATATATATATGTATATATATATATGTATATATATATATATATATATATATATATATATATATATATATTATATTTTATAAAACAATTTAGTATGAGAATTTTGATATAATGATTAAATAAGTAAATATAAAAAAAAGTTTTAATTATTTTAAAGTTAAACGGAATTACTATGAGTACTGACTGTTTCCCACTTCAGTGACTGTATCCTCATTTAAACAGTAATCAAATATAATTTTTCGGTCTAATACAATCATTTAAAAAAGTTATATTAGTCTTAACACGGTACTGAACTCAGGAGTAGGAGTGTAGAAAATTTATTTTTAATATTTTTTTTTTCTTGATTGACATTTAATTTCATATAAAATGAACCGGTGCAAGATAAATAATTTATTTTGTCTCATTTTTTTTTGTTTCATACCTGTCAGAAGTATTGACAAGCATTGAATTTGTTTGTTGGAACATTAATGTGTCATGATACTTAGTATAGGGCTTACGCGATGATTTTATTGATTTCATTACAATTTTATATACGAGGTGGGCTTAATGAATAAGATTATACTGTTAGCTACTTATAAATTATTGTACTTTTTAGAACTTAATAGTATTGTCGTACTTAAAGACAATACAGTTAGGCCAGGAGGTCCTTAAACCAACTCTTTCTCTTAAGTCGTTTGCCAGATTATGTCAGAAATATTGGTTTTAACAAAGTTCTTTTGAATAAGTTTGACTCTTATCTGACTAAGTTGTAAAAATGAAAAGTTTTATAAATATGAATATAAAGACTTTTTTTTTTAAAGATTGTTCTTTTCCTTTCAAAGTAATCCTTTGAAAGGACCGTGTATTTGTTGACACATTCCGTACGCCTACATGCTACATACTAATATAATAATTATTTGCAATAAAAACTCTTAACATAGGTAATAATTATTAATGAACATAAAAATACATTTTTTCTCGATTTGTCAAAAGATATCATGAAATAATACCAAACGAAAAATCCCTTGAATAAAAAAAAATTAAATTACTGTTTATTACACAACCTGATTTCTGCAAATACATTTTAAATAAATGGGAAAATATAGGTTTCATAAACAATAATTAACTATTCGAAGCATTATTACTCTTTAGAAATTACATTATTAATAAATTCGTAATAATTATTTTTTCCTTAATTTTTAAAGATTAACAAGGGCGGAAAGAAAACATGAAATAAACTCTAACGAAAAATACCTTACTTAAATTGCTATTTTACTAAAATCACCTTGTTTAAGAAGATCCTGATTTTGTAATAATAATAATAAATACTTTATTTATTCTGAGACAAGTCCCTTCAGAATAACAATACAAGAATAATGTATAACCTAAAAAATCCGATACATTATTTCCGATATTTATGGTATTATTTTTTAATAAATGAGGAAATAGATATTTCATAAACAATAATTATACATTAGATGTATTAGTTCGATTCAGAAATGACATTAGTAAGTTCGGTATTATTTTTGTTATTATAATTTTTCTCTATTTTTTTGAAGATCGTTCTTGTAAAAAAAAATATAATAAAAACTAACTTAAAATTCCGTAAATAAATATATTACTTTATTATTAAAATCCCTTTGTCATTATTAAGATTCTGATTTCTGGTAGTTATTTTGTAATAAATGAGGAAATATACAGGGTGTTTCGGAATTAACTATTTTAGGTATGTGTTCTCTGACACAAAATAAACAAAAAAGTTCATATTAACGTATATCTCAAACTCATTTATTAAACAGATATCAAAGGTTAAAGATTTATTATTTATTATTACTATTTATGTATTATTATTACAACATTTAGAGTAACTGTTCAAAGGGGCCTCCGTTTTGTTAAATACACGACGAATCCAGGCTTCTCTGGTTCTTTGTATATTATCAGGATGGTGCTTGATAGTTACTGAGGCTTCCACGATCCGATTTCGTAGCTCTACTTGAGTGCCCACTGCCACAGAATAAACCATCAACTTCATCCAGCCCCACACAAAATAATCTAATGGCGTTAAATCCGGTGATCGGGGTTGCCATTTAACAGGTCCGTTTCGACCAACCCATCGGTCTTCATAAGTTGCATTATATAATCAGTGACACTATGAGAATAGTGAGCTGGAGCATCGTCATGTATAAACCACAGCCTTTGCCTAATGCCTAGCGGAATATCTTGTAGGAGTTCATGAAGATTATTTTGCAAAAAATGCAAGTAAGATATACCTGACAGGCTAGGTGGCAAAACGAAGGGGCCGATGGTTTTGTCGCCTAGAAGACCACACCAGACATTTAAAGAAAAGGTATTTTGGTAATGTACAACAGCAGTCGGTTGAGGGCTTTCTTCAGCCCAAGTATGGGTATTTCGAAAATTAAGAATCCCTTTTCTTGTAAAGCAAGATTCATCAGTAACCAAAATGCAGATCAGGAAGTTAGGATCTAGTGTGCATTGTCGAATTAACCACTGGGAGAAACTTCTGCCCTTGTTATAATCTTGTGGTAATAAATGTTGCCTACTCAATACGTGGAATGGATACAATTGTTGTTCGCATAAAGTTCGCCATACGCTGGTAGATCAAACATCGAAACGAAAGGACAATCTTCTGGTACTAGCAGTAGGAGATAACTGAACAGCAGTATTTCTTCTTCAACGTTTGCAGTTCGAAATCTTTGCCGACCGGCGTTTACTTTTTAGCGTGCCATTATCCCAAAGGCGTCTTTCAATGGCCTCAAACGTTTTACGATTTGATATTCTTCGATTAGGAAATTTTTCACGATATCCTCGAACAACAGCAGCACCATTTCTGTGTACCTCACCATAAGATAAAAGCGTGTCTGTTTGTTCTGCAAAAGTGAATAAATTTGTGGTGTCTCCCATGATAATCATAAATTGAACTGCCTCACTGTATTCACTCACACTAAAACACACAGAACTAGACAAACAGATGAGCAACTACTGTCATTGCTTATCGTTTAATTGTTTATCGGGTGATTAAAACCTCTAAAACCTGTAAAAGTATTATACACGCTAAACTTTGTACAGTCAGTATTAAAGTAGTAAATAAATAATAAATCTTTAACCTTTCATAACTGTTTAATAAATGAGTTTGAGATATAGGTCAATATGAACTTTTTTGGTTATTTCGTGTTAGAGAACACATACCAAAAATAGTGCCGAGCAATTCCGAAAAAAACCCTGCATATTTCATAAACAATAACTACTTATTAGATGTATTAGTACGGTTACGAAATTATATTATTAGACAATTCTGCATTTTTTTTGTTATTGCATTTCTGTATATTTATTCATTTATGCCAAAAAATAACGTGACATAAATACTGACGAAAAATCCCTTAAATAAATCCTTATTTCTCACATCCTTATTTCTGGTAGATTTTTTTAATAAATGAGAATTTTATATATCTATATATATATATATATATATATATATATATATATATATATATATATATATATATATATATTTCATAAACTATAATTACTTATTAAATCTATTTGTTCTGTTTAGTATTCCCATAATTCTTATAACAGGCATATGCATTTCTTTATTAAACAGGATAAATGCTTAATGGGCAACTATATACGATAACAGTTTTATATAGAGTTAGTATTTTGATTAATTCGAATAATATAGCTAAAATTAATATTATTTATTCTTAATCTTAAACTTCTAGTTACTTCAATAGTTTTCGTATTCAATATTTTTTTAATGAAAGAAAAATTTCAATTTTTTCCTAGTTTTTTTCGATATTTTTATTTATTAGAATAATTTTCCACCTCTAGTTTTAATTTTATGTTTTTAAGTAACCCATCAATAGGTTACTCGCTAAAAATAATTTAATCGTCCATATGGGGCGTTTAACTTTGAAAGAATTTAAAATTAATAATTTAAATACTTATGTTAGACATAGAATAAAATTATTGCGAGAATACATTAATAATCAACATTTTTTACAATAGAAATTATTAAAAAAATATCTGAGTGAGGGCAGTACTCGGAATTAATTTCTTCAGGCATGAGATTAAAATAATTTAATTAAAAAAGAAGATTTACTTACATAGCTTACGGAAGCGTTTTTAGGAATTAGTTTCGTGACCAGGGATCGTTTTTATGAGTTTTTTTTTTATAACTGGCTTATTTTATTAACGTTGACGTTTTATATGTGGCGTTATAATCGTCTGTGTGTTGCACGAATATGATATATGCAAATCTGTGCATAATGATTTGAAATGCATCATGATAGATATTTAATGAGTATTTCCGTTTTTAATTAGATTTAACAGAAGCGAGCTCTAGTTTTGCATCGATCGCTAAGAAAGTTCGCAATCGTTTTTCAACACGTTTTCGCGTATATGCAGTATATAGATTAGAAAAATAATTTTATTCTGGGACCAGGTCCCTTAAGAATAACAATATTGTACAGAAATTAATAGAAATATTTCTGGTCAAACAGCTACATTATTGGAATACTGCAATTAAATATAATAAAACGTATGTTCTCAAAGAGAAATATATATATATATATATATATATATATATATATATATATATATATATATATATTTCTCTATTATATCTATTATATATATATATATATATATATATATATATATATATATATATATACAAAACAAACAAGAAAGTAAAACAATGGCTAATGGAAAAATAAAAAAGTAGATAAGAACATCTAATAATATGGATAATTGTATCATAATGAGTGTGGAATATTTATAATCTTTAATAACTATATATATATATATATATATATATATATATACATACACATATATATTTACACACGCGCGCACACACAAGTACACGTACATACATACAGTATACACACATATACTGATTCATATATTAATTAATTAGATATAAGAAATAATAAAATATGTACTGATAGAGAAAAAAAATATATGTAAAACAAAAATAAAATAAAATAAGCATTGTATGTACAATCATCGCGTATATACATACAGTGTGTACAGCAACGCCAATATGTACGTATGTATGCAAACGGTATCTTTCGGCTACTTCGAAAGTCCAATAAAATAAAAACTTAGCACACTTCTCTAGGACCTATGAGAAGACAATAATTCATAAGTTCGTCTAATTATCATGACCAGAATCTTCAGAATTGGCGATTTTTCACATCCGAAGAAACAATAGTGTCTTGTAACAAGCACTAAGGCATGAGTGGTTTAATCATTGAGACAAGCATATGACTACAGTCAGGACTGGGAGTTTTGCATATTTGCAAGAAGAACATATAGTTTGAAATACTAAAATACACTCCTTAACAGGAGGAAATAAATCTAAAAGGAATGAATCATTTTCAATTAGTTTAAAACAAGAATATTGTAGGGTGCTTTATAAGGATTTTCATGATGACTCTACTTTTAATCTATTCATCCCGTATTTATTTTTGTGTCGACCGTGTGTTCAAATTCTTTGCCGACGTTTCGCTGGCCATACTACAGGCTTCCTTTTTTTCCAGTCTCTGATTAACCACTGAGAAACAGTATGGTTATCGAAACGTCGGCGAAGATTATGGCGTCAGTTAAGTCGAGACCAGAAGAAATTCGTGATTGATGGATTCAAAATATTGGCCGTGATAATTTAAGAGAGTATCTACCTCTAATATCAGCAGTATCAGTCACTGAAATATTTACCATAATTAACTTCAAGCATCCCATGTTTTTTAATGATAGAATGATTTTTTTCGTTCATTAATCTATTCTTATCTTAAACTTATTGAAAATTGCTTTCAATTTAAGTTTTGTTTCTTATTATAGCGTGTGTTTTTTTTTACTGTTTTAACTAAAATAATTTTTTATTGGAAAATAATTTACTGTATGATTCTAATGATGGATTGTTTGGTTTAACAGTTTGAATAGTCACCGCATACCACGCACCCACAGACCATGCATATTCGCCGTAAAGATGGCCTACATCGTCGGTCGAAACGTTGGCACAATTAAAAATAAGTTTCACTTATTTTGTGTTATCTCTGACTGCACCCTCTGACCAATTAATCCATCATTATAATAATTTTTATTTAACAATTAGTCTATTACTTCATTATTTTTCTTTTTAGCTTCGTTGTTCGAATTAGAAAAAAATGATTCAACTATCGTTATCGATCGTTATTCACCTATCAAAGGAAAAATCGGAAAAAACGAGGAAAATTTAGAGGCTTTTATTATTTTTTTCTGATATGCTTTTAAAATAATTAAATTAGCATTTTCAATCAAAAATCTGTTTTTTACACAATTGTGACGAAATACAATGGCAGGTTTTCATAAAATTTCATTTGAATTCTTTGAAAACATTCCATCTTTTTATTGTTATACACGTATTTAACTCCCTTGTACTCAGTAATTAGAATTGTTCTTAAACGTTTCGGTTATAGTATTAAACAGAAATATCCGTTTTGAATTGAAATACTTATCCCTTGAGTAAATATTTACTATTGCTAGTTTTATCGTGAAGTCTGCACGCACCTGAACTCAAGTTCGTCTATCCACAGAAATATTTTATTTTGTATTTTTTGCTCACGCGAGTTCTTCCCTAAATAATCAGTAGAATTGTTGCTTGTGAGATTATTAATAGAAGTGAGATTATTTATAGAATACTTGTAAGATTATTAGAACCATCTAGTAATAAAGAAATATGCATTTTCTGAGAACATTGGCCATAGTAATGTATATTTTTTTTACACTATCACAAAAGTAGAGATTTCAACGAACAAAAAGCCCAGCGACTTTTTTAAAAAAACAGATATTTTTACGTGAGAATGTTTGATTGAAAATTAGGGGGCTTTTTCGATATTAAGTCAAAATAAGGTGAAAAAATAAATATTTTAAATTTTAAAAAATACAGTGTGTTTGGGACAACATAAAATATCATACGTAACATAACATAGGTAAGTTTTCACCAAATGTCGTGAAAAAAAAAATTTTTGTAAAACATAAAAATAAGAAACCAAAAACATGGTTATTTGATTTTTTCACATAAATTTTGAGGTAATGTGAAAAAAAGTGTTAATACAACAAGTTAAGGATCTTTTTATTACCTAACTTTGCAATTTAACTTTTTTCCGTTGGACTTGTAGTTTTTCAGGAAATCGAGATAAACCGGTTTTTACCCTTAAAACCTCCCCCTCTTCCACTTTTCGACCTCAGATCGCCCGTAAATTATTTTTCTTAGTCAATCATTCAAGTGAGTAAAATAAAACCTTTTTCCAGTCATATATTTTTTCTTTATTTAAGAACGTTTCAACATTTATATGTCATTCTCAATTTACATTTCTTATAAGTCCTTTAACGTTATTTAATTTAAAACTATTCTCTAAAATTTTTTAATATAAAATTTGTACATTTTCAACCTTTTTAGTTGATTGTCAATTAATTTAAAATATTTCTTATAAAACTTAGAGTTACAATGTACTCTATGGTCATTTAATATGGTCTTTTAAATTAATTGACAATCAACTAAAAAGGTTGAAAATGTACAAATTTTATATAAAAAATTTTTAGAGAATAGTTTTAAATTAAATAACGTTAAAGGACTTATAAGAAATGTAAATTGAGAATGACATATAAATGTTGAAACGTTCTTAAATAAAGAAAAAATATATGACTGGAAAAAGGTTTTATTTTACTCACATGAATGATTGACTAAGAAAGATGTACTCTAGTAACAAAAACAAGATAATTAAAATAAAAAATCAAGGTGAAACCATAGCGCCTAATATATCAATTATTTTTCTTTTAATTTTGTTATATTCTTTTCCTTTTCCAATAGGGTTCATCCTGTTATTATTTTTTCCCACTTTTTACCATTTTCAAAGGCTTCTGCACTGGTCTAATAAACTTAATAACAATTTTATAATTTTAAACATCTGCGTGAAAGCAATATTTATTGTTTAGATTTATTCTGGCTTGGCTTGATTATGACAAAAATGGAAATAATTTTTATTGCGAATAATAAATCCTAAGTATTGGAAATGACAAAGGATCGACAACTTGCGGAACAGAAATACTCATTATTATTTTTCTTCTCAGCAATGCTGGAGGATATGCCCTAGCCGGATCATAGTCAAGGTTAATCTTACTCGTTATATTTCATAAATACTTCATCCTTCACCAGCCAATAAATTTGAAGATTTCAATTTCTCGCTAACCTCCTGATACTTTTGAAAGTTATCGCCTACTGTTTTCTACATGTCATCATCGAAAGGAACTCCTAGCTCAATGATTTGAGATTTTTTTGAATTGACAATAAGCAAGATGTGTTGTGAGATATACGAAGGTCTGTTCCCAATATAATTAAACATTAGCACTTTCCAATGCTTCAGGATGATATCTTTAAAAATGTTGGTGGTCTTTAATTAGTTGATAACTTTCAGCAAATATTTTTTATTTATGACTAGCGACCCAGGCCGGCTCCACACGGGTGGTAGACCATAGTTAGTTTTGTGTAAACATAATAACAATATAAAATATTTCTTTATACATGAATTTATTTTCACGCGCGTAAATTTTTTGCGATTACCCCTAAGTTATTCATTTAACTCTTAGTATAACTTAGTATTTGGTATAAAATACTATATAATGTACATGAAATGCTTAAGGTAACTAAAATATTTAAGTTGATAACGATTAATACTGTATCCGTCTAAATCGCTTTCCCAATACCACGTTGTACATAACCAATTTTTTAGAAGATATAATGGGCTATATAATTATTTAGAAGACAGACAGACGCAACGGAGGACTTTGTTTTATAATATGTACAGACAGACATAAGGGGCTTGGCAGCTTTTTCCAACTCTTCGAACAATTGTCGTTATAGTCACATTCACACAAAACCTTGATAATTATATTCCTAAACCTTTCTGGTGAATCACTCTTTATATTGGTGAAAACCGCATGAAAGTCCGTGCAGTAGTTTTTGGCTTTATCGCGGATAGACAGACGCGGTAGAGGACTTTGTTTTATAATACATATAGATTATTGTTTATTATCTTTATCATTATTATTAGTATATTGATAGTTATAGGAGCCTATAAAACTGATTTCTGACATGTTTTTAATTATTCCATTTTTATTTTACATCTCCGATATAAGGGAATGATAATTTTGCCGAGGAAATTACTGAAAAATAAATAGGATGGGAGGTTAACAAAGACTGAGGCAACCCATTTCATATTTAATATGAAAAGAACAGAGGAGATTACAGAGCCAGGATAGAGCCAATAAAAAAGCGAGAATGTGGCTCCATAACGGGATTCGAAAACTACCAGAGACGGAGTATTAGAGAAATAGAAATTCACAATATCCTCAGGCGATACGGGGCTCTGAATAAACTTCACACCAAATCTCAGTTTCAACAATCTCTGTTCAACCTTATTTCCTCCAGCTCCTTTTCATATTTTTCTGATTTGTTTTATCCTGTCCTTGCTTATATATATTTTCCTGTTTACTTTTTTTTTTTTTTTTTAGCACCAGAAACACTTTTTCCAACGCAGCAATATCAGAAACCACTGCTACCTCCATATGAAGTCTTCAACATAAGCCTAAGACATCGAGTTTTTTATTACGAATATTACATATGTAATAAAAAAATAGATAAATATGGAATTTAGGTTATTTAAAAACAAAAACATTCAGAGAGTAATACCAGGAAACTATATGACGTTTCAAAAACTAATCTATGTAAACACGAGATATCTATCAATCATTACTGTAGCCAAAATCTTTAGCATCTAGCTCTATTTTTTACATTAGTAAAATACAGAGAGTTCAGTTAGACAGTTAAAAAAATAAAAGTACATAAAAAAAGGTAAACATAGAGGAAAAATCCTTTGGGTAACCTAATTATAAATCCTAATACGACCTGGGACTAAAATTTATTCTGATTGCTGGAAGGCCTATAAGGGAAAAAGCAAATTGTTTAAATCGATGAGTTCTGCTTTTTCAAAAATAAATATAATGTGGGGAGGATATACCCGCAGCAATGGGCTGTAGAGACTGTACTATTTCATGGAAAACGGTTCTGCAGGGAATTGATTCACGCTCAACTACCAGATTCCCCCCTTATTTTGGGTATCCTATTTTTATAATATTTTATACAGGCTGGGTGAGCTCCAGGAGGTTCCTAGATCCTATAACATTCATCTCTGGACTGTTAACAGACTAAATAAAAGTCCTGCCCGCAGCGAGATTTAAACCAGGATATCCGGCATGGCAAGTCAGTGGTTAAGTAAAAGTACGATAAAACAATACATTGTTATAAATAATTATAATTAACTGTAACGAATTAGGAAAATATGTTGGTTTAGTGACTAACTTCGAGGAACTTATGTAACGTGAAGTTGAAAGGTGAAGCGAGACAATTGTGAGGTTTCCCCTGACAATATCGCCATACAATTCAACAATCTTTGTTTTATGGTATTTGTCTCCTTGTTCTCAACGAAAGGCTAAGAATTTTCTATTATATTTCAGGCTACCTCAACACTTTACTAGACAAACCCTCTAAGCTCCCAATTAACTACAAAAGACTCGTTGCCTATACATAAAAATCATTAGACTCATCTGGACATTAAGGAGCAGAGCTTTGGTGCTCCACTAAACCATCGAATTCCTCTCGTATCCAATCACTAAAATTATTACTATATTACGACCAAAGTAATCCATAATGACCTTTGTTTGAGCTCTCGCGAGGCAGTAGGACCTCTCGATGAGAGCTCCGAAAATATGTATGGGAAAATAAGCTGAATTCAAAACACCAGATCGCATGCCATTCTTATGAAACCGTTTATTGAATTAAAATAAAAATTATGGTATACATATATATAAAATAATAAAAACAAACTTTGACATTAAACTAATTCAATTAAATTAAAACTTAAACGTTTGCAATGAAAATAAATTACTTAGACTGAAAATTACAATTACAATTAACAAAATGGAAAGAAAAAAAAAGAACAGTTCATAACTTTCTCTTATGAAGGTAAATCTAAACTATTTTGACAATATATAAAAAATGTTCAATTGATCAATTGTAAAATTAAATTAATGTTTATCAAGACACTAACTAATAATGTTTGTCTTTTTGGCCAATTGGAATAATAATAAAAAAAAAATCTTCCTTATCTGACTTGTAGAGTTCGACGGCGGGGCCGAAGATCGAAGATGTCGATACGTCAATGGAATTCTCGGCAGGGCGGGCGAAACCTCAAAGCAATTTTTCTCAGCAGGATGAGAGAAAATGTCCATAAAATGATCGGGTGGATGCGCTTGGCGACTTTGACTGTACTCGAACTAATTCCCAACTGTAGTAGGGCAACGAATTAGTAAAGTTCAAATCCACAATAAAAATTTCTGAGAGCTAGAGCTAGCGATGTGCACGTAAAGATGCTCGTGCCAGTACTGTCCCGCTCGGTATAGCTGGAGCGAACAAAAGCCGGTCGACTACCTTTTGTTTTTCTTATTTCACTTCTATAACATATGTTTTCAAACTTATCACGAATATCAGACTTATAACTAAACAAATAACTATTGATCTATTCAACAATTATTATAAGTTAATTAAATGATTTTATACAATTAGGAAACAAAAGTTCAACAGTTATGTTAAATAACAATGAAAAAATAAATAAAATTAAAGTAATCGTTCTTTTACAAAATATTTATCCGATTCTTTTGATTAAAATAAATATGTACTCTTCCATAAGACCATTCAACTATCCGGCCTTAACAACCTTAATGTTACATTTGTTACTGATTTTGCCAGAATCACTCTTTTCATATCAATCTATTCATTTTTAGTAACCTCTTTAATTTCTGATAATGCTCTGAGGCGTCTGCAAATAAGATGGTCTCATGACCTTATAAGTTGAATTTTATATTTGAGTACTACCAATGGCTAGTTTCTCTACTTGCCTATGTACCATTTCTGCCATTTACTTTTTCTATGTAATTCAGTTGTAAATTCCAATGAATAAATTAATTTTATACATATTTATATATATATATATATATATATATATATATATATATATATATATATATATGTATATATATATTCTCTAAATAAAAAATTCAGACGGGAAAAATAAAAATAACATAAAACAAACAAGTTTTTGTTATCAATTACGCATTCTTTGAATAATAAAAGACTTGGCCTGACATCTCGTTGATACTATATTGATTTTCTCAGATCATTTCCAGCCAGTTACACAATTCGTGCCTTTGAAAGCGGTTGTCAAGAAAAGTTGTGTAACAAATGAGAAGGAAATATCCTAAAATAAATTTTATTTCCGTAAATAATATCGTCGATTAAAGCCAAAATGCAGTATCTGAAAATTATTACATCCTGTGACTTGTAAATCAGTAGATTTGTTATTAAATTAGAATATTTATAATAATTAATGTATAATAAAGTATTATAATAATCAATCATGTATTCCCGGCATAAGGAAAAATACTTGTTAGAACCATTTCGGTTTTTAGCCGAATAAACATAAATATTATGTAAATATTTAATTACACATTTAGCAAATGAATAAATTAATATGTGTCATTGCCTTGTTGTATTACTACAATGAGGATAATTATACAATATTATTCAAGTTTGTTCTTGCAACTGTATTCAGCAAGTTGTGTGGGAAGGTGGTGCGTCACTTCAATTTTTAACAATGCTTGTATGAACATTTATTTATGTTATCAGTTATCTTATCAGTAAAGTAGCTTTGAGTAGAGTGCTGAGCTGCTATGCTGAGGGGAGCAGCTAAGTCAGATAATGTATTTAATGAGTTAACAACCTTGGAGGAACAACCTCTGGAGTCTGCATTCACTCTTCGGTTTATTTTCTTAGATCTGCTGCAAAGTTTGAGATATTTTTTTACTGATTGTAATCGATACCTTCTTCAATTAATTAGTTTTGGACCTAAATAATTTCTTAGAATTTTGCGTTCTTCTTTAGTATCTTTTCCAAACCGAATTTCTTGTAGGTAAAAAATTCAAAAGAACAATGACGAAATTTGGTATTTCGGAGTTAAGCCATTATTAGCAATTATATCGGTTGCTAGCCAAACTTATTAATTCAGGAAGCGCAGATCTGATATTCTTTTTCCAACATGGGTTGTTTTTTCTAGTCATAGTTTGAGTGTTGTCAAGTTTAATTTTTTTTTTTTTTTTTTTTTTTTTTGGCTTTAAGACTTTATTATCAAAGTCCTATTTTGAAGTTTAAATTTGACTATTTTAGGGAATACTGACATAAATTAAAATAAAAAAGTTTCAAGCTTTTAAAAACTTTCTAACAGTTAATTAAAGAATTTCAATCCTATCATTACAACGGGAATGCTTTGCTTTACCAATATCCATTTTTTTAAAAACTCATCTGGTTTAATTTTGACTATTTCTTCCATTTCTATTTGACGTCGAGGATCCTCCACCCAATGCAGCCATGCGTCGCGGTCCCTACTCTGCCGCCTCATTTCCTCGAGGGTCTTACCTCTCATCCCTCCGATGCGGGAAGATTCGGGGGAAATATATTCCTGATAGGGAACTTTGGGACGGCCCCTCGACCTCTTCCCAGTGGGTCTAGCTTCCATGGCATTCCTTGGCTCTCTCTCTTCGTTAATCCGACAGACGTGGCCAAATCACTATAATAGCTGTCTATAATAACTATATAATATAATAGCTGTCGGTTTTTATGGAATCTTTTAGCTCGATCACCTTTAGCTCCTCTCATATTCTTTCATACTTGATGCGGTCCTCCTGGTCTTTCCAATGACTCTCTGCAGGAATTTCATCTCCAGCATAACCCAGTTTTCACTCCCATAAGTGAGGATTGGAACATATTGAAATACTAAAAAATTAGTTGTTCTTTTTAGCTATGAAATCGTTCTTTTGCAGGAGCGATATGTGAAAACCAGACTAATATTAATAATTTAAATTTAAAAATTATGAAATGTAAGTAATCAGACAATAATTAGTTTAACAATCCAAAAAAATACAGTTATTCCTAAGTTTTCAGTTTCTACTTCTATCAGTAGTCCTCAGGACTACCTAATTAAATTTCATTTTAGAATTATTGTAAATAAAAAATGTTATATTAACAGTACAAACAAGAATGCTAAGAATTTTCCCCTGGAACCTAGAAGCTTATCCCTGATTAGCTTAACCCTCAATGTCTTGCTGTTGTGCGGGCCCTATATCGGTGTACGCCGTGCTACACTACGTATATACCGGAGTCAGCGTATTTATCTACAGCCATGGTTAATAAGTGGTTAAGTCTAATTTTCTTCGAAATGAGTTTCTTGTACTTGAGTAAGCGGGGCCGAGTTATTTTAACAATGAATAAGGGGCTAAGTAAGCCATTGGCTTGAAAATGAGTTATTACTTATATGACAACTCTATTTCAAGCCAAAAACTGAAAGGATTCCGGTTATCTGAAAGCAGGTAACTCTCTCTAGACAAAATCCGATTTAACCACTTATCCATCGGGGCTGTAGATATATACTGCATAAAATGAATTGGTAGATCGCTAATTTAGTCGATAATAATATTTAATGTAGTATAATTTCTAATGAATATTAATGTTTTTATAATAAAAATAATATTAAGATACTAGCCAAAGTAAATACAACGTGGTATACCTATTCATTTTCCACAGTTTAGTTTATGTCCTAGCTTCACCTGATCTCTTTCACACAGAGTCTGCACTGACTCATATCCTATCCTTCTCTATATCTACCTCCTAGGAAATAAGCCATTAATTCCTATCCTAGTTCTAGTACTGTTACAATGTCGGTTTGAATAAAGTTTCTTTTTAAAAAGTCTAAAACCAGCGTTAAATAATTTAATTATAAAAATATTAATTAATTAATTTTTAATTATAAAAAATATTCACAATATCCAATCATTCTATTCTAAACTATCTCATCAGTAATAATTCTGGCGTGACTTACTATATATAAAAATGGTTCTATATTCTTATTTCTTTACTTTAAATAAAGGAATAAACTATAAAAAATTTGCTTTTATTAAAAAAAAAAATACTTCCATTGTTCACAAGGAATAAACAAGAGCACTTGAATAAATGTAGTGGGAGGGGAGTGCAGTGGAGAACTGACAGACATAAAAGGTTGAAGGAAGGCGAAATGCCTCTGCAATAGTCTACCGCCTCCGAAATCCCTTCCTATCGAAACATGTTCACGGCCCCTTAGATCCATTTGTTTTATTTGTTAGCGCTTTTCTCTTCCTTCACCGCAATGTTCTACATCCGCAAAATATATCCTTCCAATCACATCGAAGTACAGGAAACATCGAAGAAGTTGAAGGAATTTTTTAACTTAACCTAAGCAGGATCACAATTTCAGGCTACTTAAACACTTGCTACATAAACACTCTAAGCACCCGATGCTAAAGTAGGAGTTAGAAATTTTACAGACCTGATTCCCTCATTTTACGTCCCTCCTGAAGGACGGCATAACTAAAGATTTTTTATTTTTAAAGAGAAAAATAGACCCTCGGCTGGGATTCGAACCCGGATCCTCTGTCTTTCCGTGACAGCGCCCTACCATTTGAGTCACCAAGGCCGTCTGCGGGCAGAGGACAAATCTCTTATCCGATCCCATGTCCTTGATCCATGTCTGATCCCATCTTTTCTGTTTAAAAATAAAAATATTTAAAAACCAAAAAATTGACCAATAATTATTAAAAAAATTATAAATAGTAATATGACGTAAGTCAATAAGATCCTAAAATTAAATTAATGCTCAAAGAACATTCGTTCTAGTGTATTCATCGCAAAAAATTGCGAGAACACGAGGACATGGGATCGGATAAGAGAAAAGATTTGTCTTCTGCCGGCAGGCGGCCTTGGTGGCTCAAATGGAAAGACAGAGGATCCGGATTCGAATCCCGGCCGAGGGCCTAACTTTTCTCTTAAAAAATAAAAATATTTAAAAATAAAAAAATTGGCCAATAATTATTAAAAAAAAATTATAAAGATTTCTTACTCCCTTTTAAATATACGAAGGCCACACCCCGGGCTATGAACCGGCGATATTAGGCTTAGTAGGTTGTTATGCTATTCACTATAATTTCCACTTAAGAAGTAGATCTTTGGTATTTTCCCACTAAGCCATCGATTTTTTCTCGTTCCTAATCCTTAGGATCCAAAATCCTTCGTAAAATGCTCATTGCTACTTTGTTATCAATTAAGTGATCCATCAAAAGCTGAATGTACCTTTCCTTGAACCAAACCAATTAACAATTCTTTCATGACAAATTTTACTCCCACTCAAACCCACTACTTAGAAACCTCGCTAATTCTAAAATTACCGATAATCCTGCGAGGCTTCTGAAAAAAAGATGGCCTGGTGACCTTTTAAGTAGAATTTGTATTTTGAATACTACCGCTGTTTAGTTTCTCTACTTTACTTCATGCCGTGCCGTTTTATATTTGAATTTAATAATTGTTCAAAATAAATTTGTTCATTAATAGTTAGGTGGATTGAGGTAACTGAGAGCGTAGAACGCTAAGTTCCGAAGTTGTAGGGGATATGTTCAAATCCGTATGTGGTAAATAATTTTTATGTATTCTATCCAAAGTTGTAGATCCCTCCTGTGGGACCAGAGTATGTTGGACCTCTATTAATTGGGTACCCTTAATTCAGAAAAAAGGATAGTACAGTATGATGATAAAAAAACAATGAATGTATAGTGAGGATATTATTGGATTGTAAGATATAAAATGTCAGTGAAGGTTTAAATTTAAATTACTAGGAAAAAAATGATTAAGCAATGCTTTATTGAAACTTCGCTTCTTCCTTGACACCCAATTTCTACAGAGCGGGGATATGCTTGTTTCACGTTGGGAGAAGTGTATTGAAAGGGAAGGATACTATTTTGATTAATTAAACTATTGTTTAATAATTTTTGCTAATAATTTAAATTTAGACCTTGACTGGCATTTCATATGTTATAACCCAATAGTTAGACCGGTCTGTAAAATGGTTATTCTTGATTCAAACCTGGCTGATAAACTTGGTCTTGGCTAAATCACCTTCCTGCGTAAGCCTTGGAAAGAATACAATCCTAACCCAGAGTATAATACTTAATACTTAATACTTAATACTTAATACTTAATACAATACGATACCGAAACCTTTGCTATTAATCGTTGAAAAAAATCATGAGTAAATGTTTATTTTTAATGCCTCTTCAGGTCTTCCGTAATGGCGGAATAACAGAAGTTCTTCCTCTTGTTTTTCAAGGACAGGGAAAGTAAACAGAAGAAGTTGAAGGCCTCTTACAAGTGCTTCCTCCCCCAAGTAGGAAGGGGACAAATACACCATTTGTGGTTGACTAAACAAAGTGGATTCGAATTGACTAGACTAAACTGTTCTCAAAATAGGCTTCCTGTTTGTCCCAACAGTCGTTAATTCTCAAAGGTCTCTTAGGAGTTTGATCGTTTAAGTTCTGTTTGTGGATTGGGTATTGTACTACTATGCATCGAAACATATTTTTTATGTTCAAATAATCAATGTTTTAATTTTCAAATAAATCTATATGTAAGCAGATATTTTAAAAGTGAAAAACGAGCTATTATAGTATAGCCGTACTCGTATTTACAGTAAATAATCATTTTGCACTAAAATTATAAACTAGTTGAAAACGATATATAAAAAAGTAACAAATAAATATTCAAAAGTGCTTAGGACAATAGTTAATGTACATTAAAAAGGAAATATTCAATAATCCATAATTAATCTTTGGTTGTGTCGTACTTCGAAAGGGACGGAAAATGGGTATCCTGAACCTATACGATTTCAGTTAATCGTTAAAAATACCTACCCTGATTAAACCTGAATTGGGAAAATTTAGGACAACCACTGTAGCATCGTTCGAACAGACATAGCAGCAAAAAGTGACGTTATGAAACTAACAAAAAATATTCCAATGGATACTTGGCTATTTCAAAAAATATATAAGAATTTAAAAAAGCAAAATCTCAAAAGAAATAAAAACACATTTTTAGAAAACAATCGGAAAAGGTCTAAGAAGTTTCTAAAGTAAAATAAAAAAATATCTGTAGATATTCTGCTAATTTTCTCAACATCAGGACAGAAGAACAATAATGAAAATTAAGATATATAAAAATTAATATATCTACAGCCACGGTGAATAAGTGGTTAGCTCTAATTTTCTCCAAAATGAGTTTCTTGTAGTTAAGCAATCGAGTTATTTTCGTAGTCAATGAGTGGCTAAGTAATGCATTGGCTTTAAAAGGAGTTATTGCTTTTACTACAATTTCATTACAAGCCAAAAAATGGCTCGATTCTGCTTCCCTAAACACAGCTCTCTCTGGACAAAATATGGCTTAACCACTTATTCACCGGGCCTGTAGATATATTGTCGTACATTGGTTGGAACGATAATGGAATGCAACGAACAACGAAACCAGTGATACAACAATTTATATATTTGCATATTTGCATTGTTTATTTATCCTTTCCCAGCTGTTGTCCTGTAACCTTCTCTATGCCCTCACATTCCAAACAAATAACCAATCAGATTCAGCATCCCACCAATACCAAAGTCCAAATGAAAGTAAAAAATGCAAATGAAATGTGTACACATAATTTGTGATAAGAGGAAGAAAATGGTTGGGGTTGAGATCAAGATAATTCTCTTATACAGGGAGAATTATTTATTAGTACGCCTACGTTTCGATCAACATTGCAGGTCTGCTTCAGAGCTAGTAGTAGGATCGGCGATGGATGGCACTAGACTGGGTTTAAAAATCTATTTTAAAACGATTTAAAACCTTGTATATGAAGGTCAACTAATATTATTCAAATTATGATTAGTTATTATGTTCCATTAATGGTTCATTGAACTCCATAATTGTTCCAAAAAATGAAGGAACAATATCATTTTTTATAATTATTGGTCAATTTTTTCATTTTTAAATATTTTTATTTTTAAAGAGAAAATATATGCCCCTGTCACGGAGAGACAAAGGTTCCGGGTTCAAATCCCAGCCGAGGGCTTATCTTTTCTCTTTAAAAATAAAAAGAAGGAACAATATAGTTGACTATTTATTGTTTGTTTTATAGCTAACTAATTAAGTAAGCGCTATTTTACAAAAGAATTAATATAACAAACAAGTGTGCAATTTTTCAGACACTTCATTCGCCTTCCTCTGGTTTTTGTTGAAAATTTTAGCAGTTTAAACAATTTTCCTACTCCACATAGCTATAATGAAAAAAAGTGTAATAGAACTTTTTCGACGCTCATGATTCTCGTTAAAAAGCGAATGTATTTTCCCGCCTTTATGAGTGTGTGACAATCGGTAAAATTCCCTCACTTTTGAGTCGCTTTTTCCCCCAATCTCTCCTGAACTGGTAAAAAGCTTTTTAGAACTACAAAAGATTTCACGACTATTCAGAAGTATGAAAATGGGAAAGGGAGTAGAAAAACTACCAAACTTTTCATTAGGTTTTCCTCACATATTGTTAACTAGTGAATGAATTTTAACTCTTTAGAAAAATAACGATTTTCTATCTGTGAAGGTACATAGAAATAGAAATAGAAATAGAAAAATAATTTTATTCTGGGACCATGACCCTTGAATGTTGGCAAATGCTGCTATTATCTCAGACGGAGGAAAGGACAAATAGATCTGGGAATCATCGGCGTACAAATGGTGGGAACAGTGAAGGATTGATTTGGGAAGGTCATTAATGTAACAGTTGAAAAGGAGTGGGGAAATACTAGAACCCTGTGCCACTCCTGTGTTCAGCGGTAGGAAAGAGGATAGGGGTTGATTAGGGATGGAGACTGCTTGAGTCCTATCCGAGAGGAAAGCTTGGACCCAGAGTATGGAACTGTTGGAAAATGAAAGAGATTTTAGTTTAGAGAAGAGGATGGAATGGTTCAGTGAATCGAACGCTTTTGAAAAGTCAAGTAGAATTAGTACTGTCAGTTTTTTTTCGTCCATGGCAGTGGTGATTTTAACGAGGGCAGATTGTGTGAAAAGGCCAGGACGGAAGCCTGATTGAAGTGGATCAAGGAGTTGGGGCTGTTCCAGAAAATTTGACATTTGGGATTGAACTATTCTTTCGAGGGGTTTGGAAAGGTTAGAGAGTATAGAAATAGGTCGGAAATCATTTGGGTTTGATGGATTGGGTGATTTGTTAATAGGATGGACTATTACTTTTTTCCAGGAGGAAGGGAAAACTGCATTTTGTAGGGGAAAATTTTAAATGTACAGAAGGGCAGGTAGAATTTCGGGGATGCATGTTTTTAACAATTTGACGGGAATGCCGTCAGAACCGATGGAATGAGAGTGGGATTTCAATAGGGAGGAAAGAAGGTCAGTGGGTGAAATGTCGGAGAAATAAAAGTTGTGGTTGAATGATGGTCCTAATGGGAAAGTAGGAGAAGTAGATCGTGAGTTAGAAGAGAATGACAAAAAATGGGTGTTCAATTCATCAGGTGAGACCGGAAAGACTACTGGGGAAGGGGATTTATAAAGTGAGAGTTTCCGAAGGATTAGCCATTTGGATTTAGGATCGGGCGCGGAGGAAAGGGCTTCATGGAAGTACTTGAATTTCGCCTGCCTTATTGTAGAAGTTGCGAAGAGTCCTAAACCCTTGAAAATCGTCGGTCCGTTTTATCCGTCTGTACCGTCTGCGAGCTGCGTCGCGCATCCTCTGCAGTTCCTTTGTATTTTGATCCATCCAAGGAGCTGGTAATCGACGGAGGGTTGTAGTTTTGAGAGGAGCATGGGTATCGAGGATCCTAAGAAGATAGGAAGTGAGTGTGTCAACCATTGAATCAATGGTGGGACAGGAATAGATATCACCCCAATTCAGGGATTCAAGGGAAGGCAAGATGTTTTCACGACTAATAGCATCAAGGTTGCGGAAGGTAATGGTTTTAGATAGTTTGTACGGAGTTTGGATATTATATGTGATTTGGATTAGGTCATGGGAAGAAAGAAATGGGACGGGCAATTGAGAAGAAGAGAATAGCTTCTGAGGAGAATCGATGACATACAGATCTAACCATGTGTCTGATCGGTGGGTATGATGGGTAGGAGAAAACGGAACATAGTAGGTATATATGAAATATATGAAAACCATTATGATATTTCCCGTACATATATAATACTAGCAACCCACCCCAGCTTTGCTCAGGTAATAAGGCACAATATACCTACATAATTTGTCTGTGTAATGAATTTTTTTTTTACGTGCCGCCCACTAAAGGACCACGTGAATATTGTTGGTTAGGCTTCTTTGGGAGTCTTGATTTTCTTTCTACCCATCTTAGATAATGTACTTAATTATATAGAAATTATAAAAATAAATACAAAACCAAATATTTCTTTATATATGAATTTATTATCTTGCACGCTTAAATGCACGGGATTAGGCAAGCATCGTCTTCGGTGAAATATATCGATTTTATTCGGGCATAGCATATTTCTAAAATTCCATTATTATCTAATAATTATTAAATTTTAAGTTATTATTGAGCAGAAAGGTATGCATAATAGTGTTTTGCGTATTCAGTCTAATATTCAGCAAAAAGAGGAGAATATGATAGGTATCACAACACGGAATTGCTGAGCATTGACATGATTACTATAATTAAAGTAATTGTGATCCAAAGAATAATATGAGATTGTTAAGCTTAGAATTCAACAAACAATTAGAGCTGAGTCGATTGGGTAACGTCTGAGGAGTAGACATGAGCGTAGGTGTGAGGATTTCGTTAAAGGTTTGGGTTTTGGCAGTGATCCATAGATGTAGGTTTGTTAGGATCGATATATGGTATCGACATCGATCCTTGTTCTTCGATTAGCATTCTACCATTATTGTTAAAATTCAAATCATTCTACAAATACAATTAATAAACGAAGTTGAATTGTATTTCAAAGCGAAAATGTAATTTCAGGGATTTCAATTAATTAAAATTAGTAAACCTCATTCTCTCTCGTTAAAACATAATATAATCTGGTATTGTTGTACTCTTCTCCGTAACGAAATGAATAATAATCCTGGATCCGTGTAACAAAGTTATTATCTGTACAAACGCAATGCGTTTAAATTACAGGAATGGAAACTTCCATAAAGCATAAGTTGGTTATTATTTAATTATTGAAATTTACTGTTGTATTATAACAATAGAACATGTAAATATAATGAATGATAGAAAATGGTTAAAGGCAAGTGTTTTATTCTTAAATAAGCTTATAAAGAAAAGGGTTTTGAAAGAAAATAAACCCATTAACAACTGAAATATTCTTCTTAATTATTATTAATTTAAATCACTTACAGTATAAAATGAAATAAGTTGAAATTGTTAGTGTAATCACAATAATATGCTTGTTCTCCTCTTACTAGCCTTTTTTCTCGTTACTAGTCCAGGATCCCTGGTACATTTTTGCACTTGATTACCATCAAGCTGAATCTTCGTGAATTGCTTCGTCTTGATGAGACGCCCAACAATTTCCTTTGCGAAAATTCTCGATTGTGGTAGCTAACAGAGGTAGCAAGGATATGTCGATTTGGTGATTCTCCAAAATGTAAGGATAACGTACCACGCAATTTGTAGGACAATATGACTGTTAAATTATATAAATATTAACTAAGTAAAAAAAAAAAAAATCAGCTGGTTAGTAATAATTTTTGATGACCTCGTTATCGATCAATATATCGATAACGAGGTCATCAAAATTGATTATTAACCAGCTGATTTCTTTTGGTACGTTATCCTTAAATTTTGGAGAATCGTCAAATCGACATATTATATCCTTGCTACCTCTGTTAGCTACCACAATCGAGAATTTTCGCAAAGGAAATTGTTGGGCGTCTCATCAAAACAAAGCTATTCACAAAGATACAGCTTGATAGTAATCATGTGCAAAAATGTACCAGGGATCCTGGACTATACCTTTCTCTATGACGGCGAAACCTGGGTCATCAAAGACAAGCACTTAAGTATGATAACGGCGGCGGAAATGACATTTCTACGAAGAATATTGGGTAAAACCGTTTAAGAAACAAGAGAATAAGAGAGGGACTAAAGGTACCTTCTCTGAAAACCACTTTGGAATGGCGACAACTTCGATGGTATGGACACGTAGGTAGAATGGGGGAAGACAGAGTACCAACAAAGTGTATGGAAGCGAGGCCAACTGGTAGGAGACCACGTGGAAGGCCAAGGAGAACATACTTGGAGTACATTCAAGGACTAGGTCAGAAAAGAGGCCAGACCATGGCCCGGCTGAAGGAATTGGCGAGAGACCGAGATGTGTGGACCAGATGGATGGAGGCTCCTCCACGCTGAAAGGCACAATGGGAGGAAGACAAAGAAGAAGAAGACTATCATTTGGATTAGTTTAATGAATGAAGTTTAAGAATCAAGTTTACTGAAGATGAATGGAAGTTTAGAATCATTTCATAATTGCCGCCCGGCAGATACACACTAACACATTCACTCCTTAACTCATCCTTGATCTGCTCACTCGGAGCCCAAAGCGAATGCGCACACTGTTGACATTGACTAGTTTACATAACAATTTTCAATATTTATTACAATAGCTATTTTTATTTGTTTTTATTATTATAGTGTCGTTAACAGCAATTAGAGAAACTACCCACTGGTCGTACCGAAATAAAAAGTTCAACTTAGAAGGACACGGGGCCAGCTTCTTTTCAGACGCCTCAGAGGATTATCAGGAATTTAAGGGGTTGCTAGGTTTGAAACTAGAGGGTTTGAATGGGAATAAAGTTAATAATAATATAATATAACAAATAGGACATTGAGGTCATTATGATCACTTAATTCGTAAGAAGGTAAGGAGCAGCAAGATTTTTAGGTACAATTTCGGATTTTAAGAATGGATACGAGAGGATTTCGATGGATTATTGGTGTCCCAAAGCTCAAAAGCTCAAATCCGTAATTACAAATAGGACTTATAATAGAGATGGATATGACTCTTTTTTAATTAACTGGGAGTTTGAGCCTGAAACGGCGAGCAGTTTCTTATAATTCCAGTCTGGATGAGGACTCCAAGTAAAACGTTTGTCAAGATGTAATCCTAAGAATCGGATTTGTTCTACTGGAGTCAGTGAGATATATAATTGGATATTGGAAGATAGAAAATTATTGGTATTCTACGGAAGGGCAAAATTGATTAGGCGTGATTTGTGGGGGTTTATTTTTATCCTCAAATTTTCACATTATTCCTCAAGATCAGTGATACAATTCGGTTATTATAAATAAGGAATAGTTTTATAACAATCTAGCAGCAGGATAGTTCTGAGTACTGAGCGTTGAATTGTAGTCCTGATGGACCGGGATCAAATCAGGCTTTGACAGGTAAATTATTCAATGTGTTAACGTCCATTGATTCCAGACAGTCCAGACGCTATGGTATGTGTAGACCCTCCTAGGGATCAGCTCTGCACAACCGTTGCTTTAGATTCAGTACAGAATCTACCACGTAGAATCCAATACTCTTCTAGTGTTACTACTTTTTTATTTATTTTTAAATCAATAAAAGATCGATGATATCCGAAAATTTCGCATTTAAATTATCTCTTTTAGAGGAAATTTCGAATGAAGCAAATTATACGAGTGTTCTATTGAATCGAGGAAATTCCAGCGTCATTTCCGAGACCGATCAAGAGCAGTCGTTTTTATCCGCTCAGAAAGACTTTCCCTCAGAGCGCGATATCGAAGCCCGTATATCAATACTTCCTGTATAATAAAATATGACACCACAGATATTCTCGACGGATCCCATTTCTCACTCTGGCTAATCAAATCTCAGATAAACAAAGCAATTTAAATATTACGAATCGTTTCAAAATCATTATTAGTCAGATATAATTGAAATCCAATAAGTCTCAGGTACAGATAATCAAAAGAAAATTTTATGGAGCAATAATTTGATCATAATTAATCGTCGAGCCTTCGAATTCTTTTAGCATTTTATTATTATTAAAATTCTATAACTAAGTACTCACTGGAATTTTTTCTAGTAAAACATTATCTATCGATTATCACAAAAAATTTAAGCTATATAGCTCCTACAAAAGAACAATTTCATAACTCAAAATTTTTTACCTACCGTGTTTAATATAGTTATTTGAAGTTCCAGGTGAGTTAAAAAAATACTGGGTATTTCTGAAGCGAAGCATTCCTATTGTAAGAATCGTATTGCAATTGTTTTGTTAAACACTAGATTTTTTTTAAAAGATTGAAACTTTTTTTTTTCAATTTATGTCATTGTTCCCTTAAAACTTAAAGAAACTTAAAGTTTAAACATGACACTACTCAAGACATGAATTTATTTAAAAAAAAAAACATATATATATATATATATATATATATATATACGTTGGAAATGTAATAATAGATTTATCGTTCCTGGATTAAAAATATTAAGTATATATATATATATATATATATATATATATATATATATATATATATATATATATATATATATATATATATATCAATTAAAAATAAATAGTAAGTAATTATCAAGGTGTTTCTTATTTTGGCCAAAATTCTTTTTGAAATGAAAACTTCTTTAGTCAGGTTTAGCGACTTTTGTAGGAGGTAAACTTGTGAGTTCGCGTCAGCAACATTCTCGAGACTAGCGACGCCTAGTGGTCTGTGCATGAGTTATACGATTTATGTTAAACAACATTAGTTTAACAGTTAGAATTCTATGGATATACGAACAATTCAGAACATGGTAGAAAATGTACGGTTTCTTGGACATCGGTTGTGCTGGGAGGTTATATAAAACTGCTAAGATATAACTGTTTTATCTACATTTAGTTGCATGTTATCATATCGTAATCTTTGACACGAGGTTGCGACCCTTAAAACCCTATCTAAAAATAAATTATAATCTTAGGTTCGTTTATTTAAGTGATAGAAGCGAATGTAGGGATTACGGGGTTTTTCAGAAATTGAAAAATAAGAAGCATTTTAGTTATTATCTTTATCGAAGAATGACAATTTACATGATATTGTTACTTAAAACTGATAGATTTAAATCGTATACTGAAATTGGCACTAAAACAGAAAGCAAGAGGTGAAAGAAAAGGAAAAAGACTTCCTAATACAATGGAAAACTAAAATAAGAGAAAACCGTGCCCGGAAAGGAATTGGAGGAGACACGATTGACAGAGGAAGAAATGAAGAAAAAAAAAGAAAGGGATTTAGGAATAATTCGGTTGAGAGGAACTTTAGACCCGTACAAGTCCTCAATAAAAACTTGTGAAGTAGAAGCTGCTACTGATAATAAAATGGCGCTTATATATATATATATATATATTTGTATCTACTTTTCTCGACTGTTATATATAATGTTTTTTTTTTTTTAATATTTGTTCTTAAATAATATTGCTACAGTTCACAAAAATTATGCTGCACCAGCCTCAAAGTAAAAAATAATATATATATATATATATATATATATATATGTATATATATATATATATATATATATATATATATATATATATATAAAATTTAAGCCATGTATCAATAAGTGCAATAATTAAGTCAGTTCAATTGTATGAGTTTGTATTTTAATTTTGTATAATCACAATGCATGTACGATATAAGAGTTAGTTTTTTTTAAGCACTTTATTGAAGCATTACAATCTGCCACTTGTGAGCAATAATTAATGGTGCTATGTAGCTTACAATCATTCAAAAACAATGATATAAACAAAATAAAATGAATAAATCTATAAACAAGTATATACATGCGGTAATAGAAAGTAATTAATGCAAAAATGATTTTAAAAAATGTACATTCATACCCTATTTACAATTTTCCTGGGGTCCGCGAACTAAGCTTCTTCCCCAGGAATGAGGGCAAAGCAGGAGTCCGGGAGGCCCCAGCCCCCTTTCCCAGCCGCGTCACTGGCATTAAACGCCAATGGAAGCTGGTCAAGGGCGCTTCACACACACAGGTCGTGAGTGAAGAATCTGGCCAGTGCCAGTACTCCAAATAATATTATTATAATAAGTCTCGGGGCCATTGCCGGTTTAGACGGCGTGGTGGATTGTATGGATATGTGGAACTGGATAATGACTGAGCCAGGGAGGGGGTTGGGATGACAGGCAAGGTTTTGGTGAATGTTTGAAAAGTTTAGTAGGGATGAGGTCGAGAACGAAAGGAATGTTGTGTTAATATCCGTAATTATTAACTGTAATTCATTATAATTCTGTTTCCTTTTCAGTGTTAGGGCATGAATATGAGAACAATATACTCCAAATATCACCAAAAAGTTTCATTCAACTTAAAAAAACTTATTTATTATCGTATTCTAACAAACCAAATCCAACGTCACAAAAAAAAAAATCACATCAATGAAGATGAAATAGACATTAGATAGCCTTAAGGTTTTTGGATTTTTCATATTGTGCTCTAATATGTTATTACATTTTGGGGATTTCGACCATTAAAAAAAAAAAAATTGTAGTGGCTCGGTTTTTTTTATCGAATATCCAATACCCATTGGATTGCACATTAATAGAAAATTAAAACTTTGTTCCTTGTCGGAACATTGACAACTAATGAATTAAAACTACTCTAATCGAATGAAATTATTTATAAAAAAAATAAAAGTTAGAGAAGAAATTAGTTGACTGGAAATTTTAATGTATGGATAGAGATAGTTGGGGGTGCAGTCAAATGAAACAAGTGAATACTTATTTATTGTGTGCCGACGTTTCGACCTACTTTGTAGGTCATCTTCAGGCATATGAGAGAAAACAGACAAAACAAAATAACTGTAAAAATACATTACATTACAGTACCAAGAATATAATAATATAATAATGTAGAGTAAAGAAAGGTTGAACGAAATTATATGAATAATAATTATCAAAGAATAAATGTACAATTTTTATTCATATAATTTCGTTCAACTTTTCTTTACTGATTCTTATATTATTATATTCTTTGTAGTGTAATGTATTTTTATAGTTATTTTGTTTTGTCTGTTTCCTCTCATAGCCCCGAAGATGACCTACCAAGTAGGTCGAAACGTCGGCACACAATAAATAAGTATTCACTTATTTGGTTTTTCATTTGACCGCACCCCCAACTATCTCTATCCTTACAAACAAAATAAATATATAAATAAAATAAGAGTTTTGAAAGGCTGAGTGAAGAATGAATAGAACCGTAGAAGGATCTCTTACCACGTAATGGTTATCTATGTTTGTTTAACCACAGTCAAGTTTAACCCAGCTCCCCTAGTGTGTTTAAATATACAAAAATTAATTAATATCCAATATTTGATAAATATTTTTTTTGTACCGTGTTTAATTTTTAAATCATGAAAATTATATCATATTTCATTTCATACTGACATTTTTAAAATTAATAAAAATATTATTCCTGGTGTATAACGTTTGACGCTAAAGGATAAACAACGTGTTGGCTATGTTCATACTCCCATATAGAAAAATAAAGTGGTAAATTTTAATAGAGATCAAGAAGCCCTGAAATTGTTTTTCACAAATATCTTTTTAAAAAAAAAGATCTAAGATAGCCTCCTTTGATTCCTAACATGGGGTCCATTACACGTTTATTACATGGCGGTTTTGCAGCGGTGTTGGGGGACGAGGTGTGCTCTCTTGAAAGAGTACAGGGGGTAGGTTATTAATATTTCAAAGGGCGGGGGGCGACAGAAGAGAGAGGGAATGAGGGAGTGATAGAGAGGGAGAGATAGGGTGCCCCCCACTATAAAAATAAATAATCTCGAAGACCGCCGGCAGTTTTTTATGTAGAGCCTCGACGAGACGATTCATCCAATCTCTCCTCAGCTAACTGAGCCAAGGGAGGCGAGTTATGAAGCCTCTGCATAACAAAGGCCTCTTCGCTTATCAGCTCCTCTCCAACGAGAAATGTGACCTTCTCCTCGATAATAATGTACAACCTTCTCCTCCGTGATAATTTATAGCCGTTCATGTTAATGTCCGTAGAGAAAAACCTATGGTTTTAAAATTTATATATAATTAAAAAAAAGTGAGTAAAATTAAAAATATTTTCATCTATTATTATATTTAACTTTTAATAACCAAAACTTTACCGCCATACTATGCATGGGTTCAGTACATGGTTGTGACTGTATTGCTTCTAGGGCAATGGTGGTTAATGTGCCCGAAATCACGCTCAATCGCCATGTTTTCCCGCCATTTTATACTGGTCTGGAAGAGCCTCAAGAAGGTCTTCAGATTCCAAAATGTTAAAGTATGGTTTTTAACCTTTAAAGTGCTATGGACGCATATATGTATCTGACGAAAGCAACCGATGGGGATTATAAGCGCATATATGCCTTTTTCAAATAGGCTTTTCATGAAATTATGAACAAAATGTTACGCATAACTTTAAGTGATGCCGATATATATGGTATGTATAACATTAGCTATGGCACGAAATACACATGCCACATTCAGCTATATTAGAAATAATTAAAAGTAATTCAAAATGTTAAAGAGATCAAATTAGCTAAAATATCCTGATATTTTAGTTAAATTGTATGATAGGTATTCCCAACTGTAATAAGGTATTTTATATATATGCAGTCCATCGGAGCAATACGTAAGGAATAAACTTATGAGTTTGGGTTTGGGTAATCTGGGGAACAAACCTAGAAAATAACTTTCTTAGGTATCGGCATCGGACCTTCGGGTTGTCTTAACCGTTTATTACTTTGTTTTAATTTTTTTTTTAAGTGTCTACAAAAAAATACTCCATTAGTGTGTTTATGATTAAATCCCCGTAATATAAATAGGCCTGGAATAAAATTTAGGTCAGGATAATAACTATATAAATGAATTAACTAATTTATAATTACGTATATTGTATATACCGTACATAAAAATATATATTAATGAGAGTCATTAACTTTCCCTTCTAAATGTCAAGCCCTCCTTTGCTTTAACTGGTGGGCTTTTATAACAGACTTTTTCATCAAAGCTATAATTAAAGTTAGTTAACGTTTTCAAAAGCACTTGAATGCTAAACAAAAAGTCGTAAATATTCGCCACCATTACACACTCGCCGTTCGCTACCTGGCCATAACTTCTACTTAATGTCCTAAAGGTGTTATGGTAAAGGTAAATGGTAAAGGTGTTATAAACGGATTTGGCAAACAGTTCTGTGGGGAGGGGGGGGCGATGAGTTGAAAACAATGACCATACGACTGCTCAGCGAGTTTGTCGACCGCATTCGGGCGGCAAAACTTTGTAATGATGTTCCCTTCAAATAAGAAATAATAATTGCCGGATGTAATGAAATATGATTTACAATAGCTTTTATAATATTTTAAAAAATGTATTGAAGTTGTGGTGTAGTGGTTATCATAGCAGCCTACTATACCCAAGATAGCGGGTTCGTATCTTTAACAGGCAACGAAAATTCTTCTTTAAGTCATCGTTCGGTAAGGACGTATAATGGGAACCCAGAGCCTGTACGAAGAAAGGAACACGTTAAGGATCCTTACCCTAATATAAATTCATATATTATAATGTTATATTATGGATATATAATATATATCCATACTTGGATACGATATATTTGGGATTTCTATTGTAGCATCGTCCAATCAGCCTTAGTAGCACAAAGTGGCATTAAATAAATAATTATTTTATACTGATGTGGAATGTATTTGAGCGTAAATAAAATAGAATACAATAGTGTACGAATAAAATAATATTTTAGGTAATCCCTTACTAGAACAGAATCTAAATCTTGCCAAGAGCCTATATAATAAAAATATTGTACTTACAGCAGCACTATAATAAAAATATTTTAATTAATTTTTTGTAATTATTATACTGTTTAAATATTTTATTTTGAAGAGTAAAGATATCATCAAGATCGGTATTCGAACCTGGGTCTCCCACGTGCGGTCCTGGGCATATCTTTTCTCTTCAAAATATTTTTTTTTTAAATTAATTTATTGATATTTACAACTGTATTACATTAATACAACAAGTAAATAGGATACGTGATACATAATGACATTAGAATGACAAGTAGAGAAACTACCCACTGGTAGTGCTCAAAGTTCAACTAGGAAGTTCACGTGGCCATCTTCTTTTCAGACACCTCGGAGGATTATCGGGAATTGAAGAGGAAGCTAGGTTTGAAACTAGAGGGTTTGAGTGGGAATGAAGTTTGCTATGAAAGGATAGATACCGGGTTCGGGCCAAATCAGCAATAAAAGGGACATTAAGGTCGTTATCGATGACTTTATTCTTTACAAAATAAGGAGCATTGAGGAGGATTTTGGATTGTAAGGATTGGATACGAGAGGAATTCGATGGCTTAGTGGAGCCCCATAGCTCTAATCCGTAAGTCCAAATAGGTCGTATGATGGTCATGTAGATGAGTAAATAAAATATTTAAAAATTATAATAAAAATGATGTATGAAGAGGGAAAAAACAAAAACTATTAAATACAGATGGTTGGACTTGCCCCCCCCCCGCCCCTGTTTGAAACCAATGTGTGAAAAATAGATGATTTCAAAATTATAATAATAAAGCTTAGCGAACCCGAAGGATCGATAGAAGCCGATACCACCAACCTCTGTCAACAAACTTCCGTTCACGGACCGCTACCCAAACCCAAATCCGCCACTCTTAACACAATCCTCCCACCTACGCCTCGGTCTAACCTTCAGACGTTTATCAGTCGGCACACCGCTTATTAAATGTTTGGAATCCGTTCGGAATTGAGAGCTCTTTCGAGCTAGGATTAATAAATTCAAGTTCAAGGAAAAGGAATATGGAAAAGCCATGAGAATCTGATCTGAGAATAGGAATAGAGCCGAAAGCAAAATAATGAAGAAGTTCTAGGAGAATGAAAACTACGAAATAAGTAAATTGTTTCCAATAGTCAAAAGCCGAAGAAATATAGAAAGCAACAGAGCTAAATGAAAATAGACCAAACTATAAACGCTATCATTTAGTTTATTGATGTAAGTCTATAATTGTTTTTGGGAATTGATAGAATGTTGGAAGAGCATAGATTTGATGAGAACAAAGAAGAAGCCTGAAGGATACTATGGAAAGGGGAGAAATGAATAACGGAATGTCATATTTAATGGCGATTGCAAAGGTTCTAAAATAGCCGTCTCCAGCCTGTGTCTCAGGTACTCGTTAAAGATCTCTATAATAGTTATTCCTGGATAGGCAAAATTTAGAGCTCCCACTGTAGCATCGTCCTATTATCCGTAGCAGCATAAAGTGACGTTAAAGGAATAAAAATGCCATGAAATTATTAACAAGTAAGTCGTACAAAAGAACAGCAATTTTGTACATATCATCATCATATTCTATCTTTATTAACCGCCTATGCAGAGTAAGGAGGAAATCTGCACCGCCTTCTCCAGCTTTCCCGTGAAAGCTGGTTGGCTACTTGTGATGTTTGAAGATAAAGATGGACAGAGTAACGGCCTGTTGGGGGACGGGGGCTGCCCCTAAGTGTAACTGAACATACCCCCTTCTGTAAGGAGGGAACTCCTAGGGAAGGTTGGCCAAGGGTGTGTACTGTAAATGTCCTTGTGTTAAGAATATGTGTTTAGTTTAATGTTATGGTATGTATGCATGGTGTACTGAACTGTGGTAACCCGTGGGGGCGTTATTCCCCAAATTAAACAACAGTTACCCCTTGCGGGAATTAGTCATATTATTATTATCTGACTCTGTCAAGGGCTTCTCTCCTGGCTTCCGGCCATCCAATCCCTTTTTCTTTAAAGATATTTTACAGGTTATTTTCTTATTAAGGATATTTTCCAGATCAATCTTGGCCTTCCTCTGGGTCTTTTTCTTGTTGGTTTAACCTCCTTAGCTTTCTTCGCTGACCGGCAGTCATCCATCCTCACTATATGGCTGAACCAGCGAAGTTGTCCTTTCTCAATTAATTGATTGAGGGATTTTGAATTTTGAGTGCAGTCCTTATCCGACCCTCTTGGTCTTCCCCTCTATTTTCCTCAGGTACCGGTACATTACAGGTACATTTCCATGCTTTGGAGCCGACTCCGATCACAGTGTTTTAGGGCCCAGGATTCACTTCCGTTAGTAAGAATAGGAACGCATGTCGAACCAACAGCCAATTTAGTTTCTTTATTGACTTCTTTCTTACTCAAAGATTGATTGATACTAGAAAACATTCTTCCCGAAGTGGTAATTCTCGCGTTGATTTCATCATATAATTTCCCGTTCTCATTTATGGTTACGCCACAATACTTAAAGGTATGTACCTGCTCAATAGTCTTTCATTTATTTTGAATACTCAAATTCTTTTTCGTTCTGGATACTATCAAACGCTTGGTTTTAGAATTACTATTAACCATATTTCTCTTTGCCAACTCTTCTGTCCAGACATCTAAATTTTACTGTAACTTTGTTTCACTGTTAGTTATTAGTAGAATATTGTCAGCAAAGTACAATACGGGGAATTAAATTAAGATAAATAATAAAATACATTTTTATTTTATTTTAGTTCAATAATAGACTATACATCAACACATTTCAGATCATTGTTAAATACTTTAATATACTGTAATGAATATATTGTAAATTATAACAAAAAGTATGTTGAATAATATTAGTTTCCCTTCTATAAATGAGGAAGAAAATGGTCCGGATGCAGGCCAAATAAATTATCTTATATAAGGAGAACTCTTTATTTGAAAGCAGACGTTTCGACCCACATTACAGGTCTTTTTCAGGGCTAGTAGGGTGTTAGTGTCAAGTATGATCCTACTAGCCCTGAAAATGACCTGCAATGTGGGACGAAACGTTTTTTTATCCCCACCCAGACCATTTTCTTCCTTTTTAACACATAAAAAGTGTTGTTATTATTCATTATCCTTATATATTCATGACTTTTTTTATTCCCCTTTATCAGTTGATGTATGTTGATTTTGACCTTTTAAGTATTTATTATTCATGTTAATACTTAACCTCTTACAAGTTATGATTAATAGGCTTTTGTAGTGAAAACTTCTCGACACTGAAAATTTTCAAAGAGAATATCTTAGGCGTTTAAAGAGAAAACTTCTTGTTCATTCCTTCCTCCCTAACGAGTTATTCAACTTCATCTAAAGAAAGTTAGCGAAATTTCGAGAAACAAGGCAGAAACAAACAATGTAAAGTAGAAAAGAGCCAACGAAATGTGTTGGGATATTTATGTTTTTTATAATGAAGAAAAACTGTATTAATCAGGGTCTCTGATAACCAGAAAACGCTATATACAAAAGGATGTAAAGGCGCGGTTAAATAACCATAATAATAAATATTTATTTGTGTGCACCTACAAAGAATAGACCCTAGTAGAATGACCGAAAGGGTCTTTGCCTATCCTAAAAAGTTGAAAACCAACAAATGTATAAAGAAAATTGAAAAGGACATCGAAGAACTCGAGGTCTCTCCGGATGGTATTGAAGAACGTTCTTCACATAGAAAGGAAATTCAGAATGCTTCAGGTTTTTAAGAAAGACCAAAAAGTAAAGCATGATGACGCAGGAGAGAAAGCAAAACACAGGAAGAGAATGAAAGAGATATGAAACAAAATAAAGGATCAGTTCAAACCGCTTAGTCCATAGAGGCTGGATTTTTAGAGAAAAAAACGAAAAAAAATATATTTGAGAAATTATACAAATGCCTTTTGCCATATATTTTATATGCGCTCTTCTTTTGAAAACCTCCCCAAAAAATTTATTTGGAAGCGTAAATGAAGAAATCTTCCATTTAAGGCATCCTGGCTTGTTTCATCTATCTGTATTTTGTTTGGTTATTAATTTAACACCACTCTATGCTGCTATGGATATTCGGATGATGATACTGTGGGAGTCCTAAATTTTGCTTAATCAAGTTTAATTACGAGCTTTAACGAGTACCTGACAAGCTCGAGAACCCTTTTTTACATCCCTTCATAAGGACGGTGCAATTAAGGATTATTAATTCCCCTAAGAAATCCTAAGGCCACGTGCCGGGCTGCGAACCCGGGATCTTGGGCATATATACTATTAGTGGTTTAGAACACTAAGTTCCGAAAAATAGTAGTCATAAACAGGAGAAGCACAGGCCTCCCCAGTTCCACGGCTGACTTTGGGAACTTCCAAAAGTTGATCCACAACTTGTCCTGGCACTAAAATGTGTAGATCATCCACTGGTTCTTGTCCTGTTATTTCTGCGATTAATTAGAAATTTATAACTTATAATATAACTGTAATCGTATTGTCTTTTAAAAATATTTTTGACGCAAGGTATTAATCACTAAACCCTATCTAAAAATAAATAAAATCATTTTTTTAAGTGATAGAAGCGAATGGCAGATTGACCTAGTTTTTTTTTCAAGTAAATAAGAAATGGCGAGGCAGAATATTTTGGTTTTTCGATAATGTTTTATTTTTTCCGAAACCGAAATAAGATAAGTATAGTATATGGCAATCTTAGAGCGTCACAAAGAATCATCCCTTTGGTATCCTGAAAGGACCAAGGATGAAGGATTGTGGAAGAGGTAGGTAATGGCTAACCTGCCCTTCTAGATGGATCGAGGACCCCTTTATCTTGTTGACAACCTTTTACGTTTAAGCCCTAATTCCTTTCCCTGTCGTCTTAGCTGGTAGAGCCGCCTCTCCTACACAGCCGTTGGGTACACAAAGGGGCGCTTAGTGGGGCGAATTATACCTGACCTATTTTCAGAGGAAAACGTTTATGAAAATAAAATAAAAAAAATTATAAATAAAAGTTTTAAAAAAAAGGTGCAATTAATCATGCTTATCGATACTTGATATAAACTTTAAAAGTGTATAATATTAATAAATTAATTAAGTAATCGGCTAAAAGAGCCGGATGAACTATGTGGGATCTAAAGAACCATGTGGGGCTCACAACCTGCCTAACCTTAATTGGGAGAAAAACCTAAAGGGCGAACGTGATCTTGAACAATTCACCTCCTGCACCTAGAGCAGTATTGACTCTACTATGTTCTAAACCCTAGACTATCCGTGTTAAGACTCAAAGTATAAATTTAGCACTAAAAGTGAGAACAACGAAAAAAGAGAAATAAAATAATATTTAAAAATGTATTTGGACAAATCTAAAATAATATATGTGGAAGAAAGTGGTCCGGGTAGAGGTCACAATAAATTTCTCGTAGAATTGGAGAAAAACTTTATTGATTAGCCAAGGTTTCGACCTACTTAGTAGGTCTTCTCCAGGGCTGTGGGGGGGGGGGCTGGGGGGGTTAGGTCCACACTAGCTTGAAACACAGACTAATATGATGAAAGTGCTCCGGACTTTCTTCCACATATATTATCAAGGTCAACAATTATCAGTCAATACTAAAATAATGTACTTTTGGCCAAATTACCTCACTGCACATCCATAAACATTACTGTATGTACTATGTATTGAACCCAATAACATAAATGTTTTTTTTGGGGGGGAGGGTTGTAGTACAGATTGTTTTTTTTTAACCTTACTAAAATAATAAGATCAAAATAATATAACTCATACAAACACAATATTACTAAAAATTATTATATGATTGTTGTCAAAGAATTGTATAGTAGATAATATAAATCATACAAATTAAATATTTGATAGATTAAATTAAATATTCTTAAAAAGTGAAAAATAAAATAAAAATACAATAACCAAATGAAACGTTTGACGTAACACTGAAAAGAGGAAAAAAAAACAGTAGTAGCTCCTTGTGGGTTAAATTTAGTATAAGATATTGCTTTTGCTAAAATAAAATGATTCAAAACATAAACTTTTTATACAAATGTAATAACGAAAGACGAAAATAAAAAAATGATGATAAAATAAATGAGTACCACTTCAATCCAATATATTTTATTATTGTTATTACGAATAATTATTGCAAGTTGAATTTGATCTTGAGAGTGAGCGCAGTTAATCGACAGATAGCATACAAACACGAACCATGTAACTAGTTAACTTAACTAAATACAGTAACTAATACAGCTAATGTTTACCCAAGCATTTACTGCTGCAGTATATTTATTAAGGAACTCGAGGTCAGTCCTGAGGATGATATTCATCTAGTGATTTGCAATGGTAATGAGCTGGTCCTAACGGCTTTATCAAGATAAATTATAATATACAATACAATGTAATAATTATATACATAATTTAATTATAATCATAATGGTAATAACGCAATAAAATAAATACGTTGTTCATGTTCTTGAGATATAGATATATTAATGCATCTCTCAGATACTATCTAATGGCGACGTTTAGACTGCTGTATGCTTGAACGGAGAAAATAAAAACTACTTTTAATGAACTAATTTAATTTATACTTTATACTGGTTCAAGCATATAGGCATTAATTAATAACCAAATGAAACGTTTGACGTAACACTGAAAAGCGGAAAAAAAATCAGTCATAGCTCCTTGTGAGTTAAATTTAGTATAAGATATTGCTTTTCGCTAAAATAAAATGATTCAAAACATAAACTTTTTATACAAATGTAATAATGATTTCGTTGGATAAATAACCACTGTTGTTGTATAAATGATGATAAAATAAATGAGTACCACTTCAATCCATGATGTCTTGTAGAAACTACAACTAGAAACTTTGTTATTTTTAAGACGACGGTTGTGCAGAGAAGTGATTTGGAAATAATTACACTCAACCGCCAGGTTTTCCCTCTTTTAGGTTAATAAAGACTGATAACGTGGTATAAATAAATAACCTGACACAGCCAGATTTGAAAGTTCATCATAGCAACTCAACATTCACTTCCCTATCCTATCCAACGTACTAATTCATATATAATTAATGTTGTAAAAGTTGTTAAATAAATAAATGAATAAATATAATAAATATGTTAACATAAAAAAATTTTTAATTATACAAATTAGAAAACACGGTTGCTAGAACCTTGTTTCACGTCCTTTATTAGTGTAAAAGAGAGAAGGGAGTTGTTAGACCAGCACTAATACGTCGTTATGGGGCGTTGTAGTCTTGTACTATTGTATTAAATTTATATATATATATATATATATATATATATATATATATATATATATATATATATATATATATATATATATGTATTATGGGGAGGAATGGGTGCTCCTGTGTATATATTTTTTAAAGAAGATCCTAAGAGGTTGGCTTTAGTTCTTTATACTCATTATATCACTTTTATAGGAGCGTAAACAGAGGTTCTCTCTTCGGTATTGCCTCTAAAGAACATTTCTTACCTTTTGAGGGAGAAAAGGGCTAATTTATAGGAGCCCTTGAATAAGGCGGTTGGAGCTTTATCTTGTTCTTTATTCCGGGAAAATAAATATTTGAAAATTTATTTTATGTTATTTTGACAACCACTTCTCGATAATATTGTTAATTTGGGTAAATGATAATGTTTTTCTGTCATTTATTTTATGTTCTCTAAACCATATTGCATAAAATGTATACAAATTTAAATAATAATTAGTGGAACGTATTAATATGGAGAAGAAAATACCAATCTTCGCCTCGGTGAAAAAAAAAAAAATTAAATAGGCAGTCATGATGACAAATGATAAAATATTTTTTAGTAACCATCGTTTAGACCAAAGTGTCAGGCCTTCTTCAGGTTTTAGTGGTCAGTATCAGCTTTGGATTCTCTATCGTTCATTATCATTATTATAGTGTAATAATATAATATATAGCATTTCCAAGTCTATTTGAACTTTTTCCAAGTCAACTGTAACCTTCCACAAATCAAATGATACCCTTTCCAAGTCACAAGCAACCCTTTCTAAATGAGTTGAAACCCTTTCCAAAGCAAATGTAACGCTTTACAACTCAATTGTCAACCTTTTTTATTTCAATTGTAACCGTTTCCATTTCAATTGTCACCCTTAAAAATGTTTTGAAAATTTACCGTACTCGGGAATGGGCGAATTTACTCAGAACTCCCCAGGTTAAAATCAACGCAACATTTTGAACAAAACCTAACAATCTCTTGTCAGGACAAAAATGAGTGGAATAATTCAATAAACAAATAGTTGATTTTTGTTTCTGAGAAAGTTTATTAAAAAAAAGTAAAAACACGTAATATGAATTAACAACAGTTAATTATATTTTATTACCAAAAATAGTTTTGGTAATAAAATAATAAACATAATATTCTTGTTTACAAAAGATTAAGGAATAAATTTAAAACAAACAGTTTTAAATTTTTGTTATTTTTTCTCAAGAAGTAAAGAATAAAAAAAAATTGTAAACTGAACTGAACATTATTACATTTTAAAAAAGTTTTTATTTACCGTAACGGTTACAATTGAAATAAAGAGGGTGACAATTGAGTTGTAAAGCGTTACATTTGCTTTGGAAAGGGTTTCAACTCATTTGGAAAGGGTTACATTTGAATTAGAAAGGGTATCATTTGATTTGTAAAAGCTAAATGCTATATATATTATTATTGTTATTACGAATAATTATTGCAAGTTGAATTTGATCTTGAAAGTGAGCGCAGTTAATCGATAGATAGCATACAAACACGAACCATCGAACCATGTAACTAGTTAACTTAACTAAACACAGTAACTAATACAGCTAATGTTTACCCAAGCATTTACTGCTGCAGTATATTTATTAAGGAACTCGAGGTCAGTCCTGAGGATGATATTCATCTAGCGATTTGCAATGGTAATGAGCTGGTCCTAACGACTTTATCAAGATAAATTATAATATACAACACAATGTAATAATTATATACATAATTTAATTATAATCATAATGGTAATAACGTAATAAAATATATACGTTGTTCATGTTCTTGAAATATAGAATATTAATGTATCTCTCAGATACTATCTAATGGCGACGTTTTGAGACTGCTGTATGCTTGAACGGAGAAAACAAAAACTACTTTTAATGAACTATTTTAATTTACAATTTATACTGGTCCAATCATATACGCATTAATTAATAACCAAATGAAACGTTTGACGTAACAGTAAAAAGAGGAAAAAAAAATCAGTCGTAGCTCCTTGTGAGTTAAATTTAGTATAAGATATTGCTTTTCGCTAAAATAAAATGATTCAAAACATAAACTTTTTATACAAATATAATAATGTTTTCGTTGGATAAATAACCACTGTTGTTGTATAAATGATGATAAAATAAATCAGTACCACTTCAATCCATGATGCCTTGTAGAAACTACAACTAGAAACTTTGTTATTTTTAAGACAACGGTTGTGCAGAGAAGTGATTTGGAAATAATTACACTCAACCGCCAGGTTTCCCCTCTTTTTGGTTAATAAAGACTGATAACGTGGTATAAATAAATAACCTGAAACAGCCGGATTTGAACCCGAAAGTTCAGCATAGCAACTAAACATTCACTCCCCTATCCTATCCAACGTACTAATTCATATATAATTAATGTTGTAAAAGTAGTTAAATAAATAAATGAATAAATATAACCTGTAAAACATTTATGTTAACATAAAAAAAAATTTAATTATACAAATTAGAAAACATGGCTGCTAGAACCTTGTTTCATGTCCTATATTAGTGTAAAAGAGAGAAGGGAGTTGTTAGACCAGCGCTAATACGTCGTTATGGGGCGTTGTAGTCTTGTACTATTGTATTAAATTTATATATATATATATATACATATATATATATATATATATATATATATATATATATATATATATATATATATATATATATATATGTATGTATAATGGGGAGGAATGAGTGCTCCTGGCTACTCGATCATTTACTAGGCAAACACTCTAAACTCCTAATTAATTACAAAAGACTCATGCACAGAACTATATACATGACTATTATAATTATTATTATTTGGACTTACGGGAGTAGAACTTTGAGGCTCCACTAAGCCATTGAATTCCCCTCGTATCTAATCCAAAATCCTCCATCAAAGTCCTCAATTCTCCATGTATTGTTACGAATAAAGCCATAATGACTTCATTGTCCCATTTGTTGCTGATTTGGCCCGAATCTGATACCAATCTTTTCAAGACTAACTTTTTTGCCATTTCAGACCCACTAGTTTCAAACCTACCAACCTCTTCAATTCCAGATAATCCTCCGAGGCGTCTGATGAGAAGATGACCTTCTAAGTTAAATTTGTTGTTTGACTACTGCCAATAGTGTTATTTGAGTAGTAAATCATGCAATTACGTATGATTCATTCTATTTGCTTGCTATTTTATTATAATTTATTTATAAATTTCAATAATTAATTTTTGGTTAAATTCTTTTGTTAAGAAAAAGGTAATATGCTCTAGTTAACGGTGTACGATTAGTAAGAAAAATATAAATTTATCGTGATACCGAATGATATAATAAAGATATAAAAGAGACTTTCTTATATGAGTTAAGTAGACTTATTAAGTAGACTATGGAGTAACAGAATAACTTTGGCGGTTGAGCGTGAACTAGGACAAATCCGTTGTATAAACCCCCCTGCCTGCACGACCGTTGTCCAAGAAGCAGTAAAGTCTCTAACATGTACTGAACCCCAGACCTTTCATGGGTTTTTATGGTACAGAAAGAAAAACTTATTGGTTACTCATAACTAATGACTACTTAGTTTCTCTTTTTCTCCTCTCTTTCACTCTCTCTCTCTCTCTCTCTCTCTCTCTCTCTCTCTATATATATATATATATATATATATATATATATATATATATATCTTAAACCTGTTAAACCAGAATAGAAAGGTAACTTTGTTCTGGGACTAAGTCCCTTTAGAATAACAAATATGAACAGAAAAAGAAACATAATACCTGGCCAGAAGGCTACATGATGAATATCATAAAGCGTATAAAAGAAGAGTGGAGCTAAAGTAAGTTTACGATAAATAACACGGAAGCATTCATGAAACTTCCTTGTTACAAACCATTTGTTATTAAAACTGACGTTATATTTAATATTTTCAGAAAACTTTTTTTTCTATGTAAATGGTGGTCAATCTATCCCGTTACCGCCGGATCGAGTTATATTGTCAACATGGAAATAGTGTTAGGTGTAATTTAGCAATAACGAAGTAAAAAGTTTCCCAACGTGACGTGTGGGCGGAGATGGAAACTCGATTTACCGCGGATTTTTCTCATGTCGTTGGAGCACTCAAAAAATAAATTGGGAACTCTTTCAGAGGATAGCAATGGTTGAGAGGATGCCGAAGTAATCCAAGCGAAGCCATCTCGTTCCACTTAAAACCCATTTCCAAATCTATAACGTCACAACAGCCAAATAATGTTGCTTCGTATCAATGTTAATTTTTATAGAGAATCAGGATATTTAAAAAAAAATATTAGAATTTTATATGATATATTAAATAAGCACAGTGTATAGAATGCTGAAGGTTCAAAATCCAGCTGCAGCAGATACATTATTTAATATGGTGGTATTAAATACATTATTTAATATGGTAACAACCATGGATGGACCCATCTCTATAAAGTGGACAGCCTTAATTGGGATAAAACCTAGATGATGAGCGAGATCTCGAAAAAATCCCCACCCTGCTCAACCACCCTTACACTATAAATAGTACAGTCACTGCAATAAACCCCGTCAAAAATTAGTGTATTTACAACATTATGAATTTAAAATTTTTAAAAATTTTTTTATCTCCAGCTGTTACAAAAACATGTGTTTTTGTACCAATTAATTAGGACTATGTACGTCTTTTCTCCCTGTGCATTAGAAATTGTGTCAAAAAGTTAACTTTATTCCCTAGGAAATAAAGTAAAAAAGATGACAACCTAATTCGTCTAAATAATGTAGGTTTTGCATTGAAAAAGTTGAGGGTTAGGTTGCTACACCTGTCACACCGGCCATTAAAATCAGCTGTTGCTCCAAAACATCAAAACTGATAAACAGAAGTTCATTTGTGTTCAGGTTATGTAAGTTATGGATCTACCACATATTGTACAAGAAGCAAATAATGTCATTTCAAATTTAAATCCCATTTAACACTTTTTACATTCCATCTGGAGATAAAATCTTGTATGCCTGGTAATACAGATACAGATAAAATAATGTTAGAAGGTACTAAAAGTATTACTGAAGTTAGAAGTCATATTGCCATTTTCTTATCAAACCCATCAGATATTAAATACGATTTTTAAATTAGTTGTTTATAAATAGCGATTGATGTTAAAGCCATTATTATAAATAATGTACTCTGTTAACGGTTCTTGATCAAACCTATGGGATCTGGAGGCACTTATGGGGCTCACCCAGCCTGTACAAATACATTAAGTTGGTTGTAAAACTTGGTTTTGGGGCGTTATATAAGTGAAATCATGACATTGAAAAACCATCGACGTTGAAACAGTTATAATAAATACTTTAACGCCATGTAGAGATACAAATTTATTTTCAATCATGTCACAAAAATAAAACAACGTTAACATCGGACAAAGTTTAATTTCGATCCTTTTCTGTTATGCAACTAAGCGATCTACCACTGAGCCGATCAATGGTATAGCGTTGAGTTTATGAAACATGTTGACAGCAGGGGGTGGATCTTTTGGGATCTGAATCCGTCTGGGCTCAACAAGTCTCTATGAAATGGGTGACGAAAATAGGAGGAAAACTTGGCGCTTCAGCGTAATCCAGGACAAATCACTTATCCGCACAACCGTGGCCCAAGAAACAGGCCAAAGTCTTTACCACGTTTTAGTGGTACGGGTTTGTTTTTATTTTATTTATTTTAAATATTTTTAGTGTAAGTGTGAAGTTACATCTTAGCCTTAAGTACCTCAGTCTTAATGCATTGTTGTTGTAGTACAGATATTTTAGAGTTAAATTGTATTTTCAAATATTTCACAATTTATATTATATTAAAATCAATTTATATGTTACATGTTATTCGTTACTGTACTATTATTTCGCCCTCTCAAGACCGTATTGATCCCAATAACCTTCGTGGAAGGGAACGAGATTTCCATCAGATAGGAGAGTTTTTGCTGTTGGTGACCCGCGCAGGAGCGAAATGAGCGCGGAATGGAGGAAGAAATTGGCGGGAGAGCGAGCAGGCTGATCTCGCCGCCTATTGAAATGGAAGCAGCGATCCCAGCTGACAGCTTCAGGGGCATTTCGGCGATGAGATCAGCCAGTTCGATCTCTCCCTCTACTTCAAGATCTAGGACTACAGGATGGAAGACTACAGCACGCAGGTTATGAAAGAGGACGACTGGGTATGTGAGTACTTTAGGCAAAGCTAGCAGAGCAATACGTAATGAAGATTTTTATAGAAGAGTATCTACGAACAGTCAATAATACAGCCTGTATCTATTACTGGAATAAAATGACCATGGAGTTCGAAGAAATAATTACTTACACAGAAATGAACTATTTATTTTCTGGTATCAAAGATATAATTCGTCGCTAATTAAGAATTTCTTTCCTCGAACTCCATCCAAACCATATTCTTTCCCATAAATTTAATATAAACTAATATTACTAAAAATCTTGTATCTATTAATTATAAACTTTACTACAATAGCCCATGAAGGTTATTGGATTCAGTCCATGGTAGAGACTATACCATTTGTTCTTACAGTTGTGCAAACAGGTGATTTGGCCTAGAGCATTCCTCCTCCACTTTATTGAGTTAGATGAGCCCCAGTGGCCGAACCTGGGGCCGCTAGGCCGACAGGACGCTATCCCTAGTATATAAAATTCATTTTTGATAAGAGATACATAAACTATAATTATAATATTTAAAAATCTTCAAACAATATAATGATTGAAGTAATCAGGTAGCAAAAAATTAATCAAAAGGGGAAATGCACAACTTAATGTTATAGAGCCTCCAAAAATAAAATTTCCACATACTGATTTTTTTAGAGTTATGCGGGAGTTCATTATAGAACTAAACCTATAAATAGAATAATATCGCGATTCAATACTTCATTTAATGCATTACTGGTCCAAATCACATAAAAAATAAAAATAAAAAACATGTGCTGCTACAACCATGAAGAGTATGGTTTAACACAGATCGGAACATCGGTCTAATAGACGACACACTTTACATTTTTGTCGCTAGGAGGTCTGGAAGCCAGCTCCGGAGTCTGTACGACTAAAAGAGTATCTTTGTCCTGTCAACGTCAACAAAACTTTTCTTTAATGATTTTGCCTTTTGCAGCCCTTCAACTCCGAGTCACTACGCCTGGCAGACGGATATTCCAATACGTTCATTATTCCAAGTTAGTTTTATTTAAATTCAATACATTTATAAATTAAAATATACTGTATAAATATAAATTAAAGGCTTTTTAACTACAAACAATCAACATAAATCGAAGAACAGCAAACAAATGCATAAAATGTCAAACACAAGCTTGTCTGGAATGCTTAAATAAGTTGTGCAATGACTGTGTATTGAAAATTTGCCGGTAAAAATAAAAGAAATTAAGTCAAAACAAACACGTGGTTATTATTAAACACAATTATTACTGGCAATTTTAAGGATAAAACTTTATGTAAATATTATAAAACAATAAATACATAATTTATACAGCCCATTATTGTTTTTGTTGATTTTTCGCACAACCTGAATAATTAATAATGATGAATAATGAGTTGAACGTTTGAGTAGACGAAAAGCAATATTTAAAAAAAAAAGTAACACACAATCAGTTGTGGATATATTTTTTATTATGTACGATCAATTTTTTTTTAACATTACTGTTTTTCCACTAAATATTGAATTATTAGATATCATTAGGAGTATTATAACGTAAAAACTTGTTTTGAGTGAGATAAACTGATAAATGACGCAATTACGGAAGTTTCAAATTCCTATCTGGCCAATTGCAAACTAGACGGATGTTCTTCATAAACGCCATAAAAACAGATGCTCCTACTTAAGTGCTAATATGTGTAAGAAACTGCACTGTTTTTAGAGACAACGGGTGTGATGGGATGTGATTTGAATGAGATAATAATAAATTCTTTATTTATTCTGGAACAAGTCCCTTTAGAATAACGTAACTGTACATTATTGTGGGCCTTAGAGCCTTAGAGTTCAAAGAAAATAACAAGTACAAAAGTCAATCTATAAAGCTGATTAAATAATAATAAATAAAAAATAGCTTCTTATGATAATGAAAAAATGAAGATTTCACATTACTTCACCTTAAAAATAAAAATAAAAATGAATAAACAAAATTAATAGTATTCTATCGATAATTTTATGTATGCACTTCGGGGAACTGTAGAAAGTAATCAAATAAGCGGGATTTGAAGGTAGGAAGGGTCTTGGAACAGCGGATGGAAGAAGGGATAGAATTCCACAGGGAACAGGACCGAATCAGGAACGATCTGTCGAAAGCAGCGGATCGATGGGCCTCTATATACAAATCGGAAGGGTGTGAACGGGTACCACGGCAATGGATGGAGAATTTAAATTTGAGGAGCTCATATATGTATAATGGACGGCGGGATTGGATAACTTGATAGAGGAAGGATGCAAGGAAATATTTACGGCGATAGGAAGGATACAACCACCTCAACTCTTCATAAAATCTAGTCCCTGGGGATCCCGAAGACAAAGCGTACAAAGCAATTCATCAAACGTTTTATTTTGGCCTCGAGCTCCACAGAGACACCCCCATATACAGCGCAGCAGTAGTCGAAGTGGGGGAATACTAAAGAGGTAACTAGGAGTCTACGAGTTTCAAATGGAGTAGGTGATGGGTGTAGTTTAGTCTCTTCAGGGTAGAAAAAGTACGGCGAGATATATTGGCAATATGACTTTTCCAGGAGAGGGATTGGTCTAAAGTGATTCCGAGGTTTTTGACTGTTAGGAAAAATTTGAGATACTGCACAAGCAACATTTTTTGCCTTTAAAGGTAGTTTATATAGGCTGGTTAATCCTCAGGATGGGTTTCAACTAATAGCAGATAAAATTATTTACATGTCACAACTGGCATTGATATACGGCTTCAATCAAATACAATCAGCGCTCTACACTGTGGCATAACCCTCTATCTTAGAGGCATGGACTTTAAAGTATTAAAAAAATATATTTAAAAAAATGTGTAAAACCAAACAATCAAATATCGAAGTATTCGATTGAAAGTCTTGAAGCGAGGTTGCGGTCCTTGACTGATGGGGCTGTTGACGTGAGATATTGCATTTGATATTCATTGGTGTGAGCTATTTGGTGTACGAGTATGGCCTGCATTGGCGGAACGTTGGTTCGTTAACTATTTTTTAATATTTTAGACAATGAAGGTCTCAGGGCTAATTTTTACTAAGTATTCACAGCATTCTACGCTATCCCGTTACTGCTTTATAATCTAGTTCAAATCGCATAGAAATTTATTTCATAATTAAAAAAAAAAGTTAACATTAAAAAAAAAACATTGTTTTGAACTGACTAACGTGCCTTTAAAGGGCTTTTTCTCCATCAACTTTTCCACTTGAATCCCTTGAAGGATGTTTGCAAAAGAATATCACGGGCCAGGAGATGAATATATTGTATGAAATAGTGACCTAGAGGTTTCAATGGTTAGACCATCTGATGTCTGATGAAGTACAATAGATGTCCAAAGAAACTCTTCCTTTATAAACCGGATTATAGAAGAATGAGAGGAAGACATGGATGGAGGATACGAGAGAAAAAAGAATGGCAGCACGAGGACTGCGAGTGGAAGAAGAAGATTGGGCTGATAGAATTGGTAGGGGGGATAGGAAAAATTATGGGTATAGAATTACATTGTTTGAAAAAAAAACCGAATGAATAATATACTTCATAAAAAGGCTAATGTTTTCTATAAAACATTCCGAACGATTATGATGATTACAAGGAAGAAAAAAATCTTTAGTAAAATTTTAAAATTTTGAAAATTATGAACCTCGAACAGAAACAATTACCATTCAAATGCCAAGTTATTGCAATTTTAATGCCTGGAAAAAAGAAAGACAAGAGAATGGCTGCGGAGTCAGAGGCGAAAACAAACGAAGTAAGAAGTCCTTTGAATTCTTTTAGAAAGTTGTTGGAAAACAAAGAAAATCCCTTTTGAGGAGGAATTAAATCATGAGCTCTGTTCCGCCAATAGGGCCTTCCTCTCCGGAGTCTGTCCTAACTTCTTAGGACTTCCTCTCTAGCGCTTCTACAACTTCCGGCTAAGAAGGCCTAAAAAGTCCGTGCCCAAAGGGAAGTTGTTAAACTGTCGGGGCGCGTGGTCTGGTATAGTGGAGGCAGTGGATAGTGTGTGGTGACAAATTTTATTGATACAATTTAATAAAACGAAATATTAAAATGCAAATGTATTTAAAGAGCAGTGGCATAAGGCTCGAGACTACTGCGGTGCTGGTTCGAATCCAGCCTAAGGTAGGGATTTCCGTTTCGTGGCTGACTTACTTATTATATATAATAAGTAAAAAATAATAAAAAAAAAAGTAAAAGACTTATTATTAGATGGTTATTATTAGGCTTGTTTAACCTTAGAGCTTTGGGGCTCATCTGAGCCATCGAATTCCTCTCAAGTATCCAATATAGTATCCAGTATCCAATCCTTACAATCTAAAATCCTTCGTAAAATCCTCAATGCTCCTTAATTTATTACGAATAACGTTACCCATAATGACATTAATATCCTATTTTTTGCTGATATGGCCAGAATTCCTTACCAATCTTTTATGACAAACTTTATTCCCACTCAAACCCACTAGTTTCAAACCTAGCATTCTTCGATTCCCATCAATCCTCCGAAGCGTCTGAAAAGAAGGAGGCCTTAAAATCTGCTTTTTGACTACTGCTAGTGGGTAGTTTCTCGAATTTTGCTTACTCAATATCAATTATATTTCATTTATTTGTTGTCTTATTTAATACAATTGAAAATTTCAATATTTTTTTTTCAAATAGAGTAAATAAATATATAAATTAATATTAAAAAAAGTGATAAAGAAAGAATGTGAAAGAGAAATAGGTTAAAGTAATAATAATAACAGGATTAGACCTGATGAAAATTATTAATATATCATAAGTAAACAACAATTATCATATTATTAATATTTTTATTTTATAGCATGTATATTATACCTGGCACTGAGATTACCATGCTGACAATTGCTTAAGTCATTACTGTGGATTTTACCACATTTATTTAAACATTTTTCCTAATATAACAGCTTTCTAATGGCATTATATAATTTATTCAATGTTTCGGTCATACTAATTTTTTTTAATAGTTTATTGATATTTACAACTGTAATTATATTACATGAAGTAAATCTGCTGTATGAACAAAGTACATGAAAAAAAAAAACACTTGTGGAGAAACTACCTATTTATAGCACTCCAATAAAGTTCTATAGTAGAAGGTCTCGAAGCCATCTTCTTTTCAGACGCCTCGGAGGGTTATCAGGAATATCATGGGAAGTAAGTTGAGAGACTAGTGGATTCAAGTGTGTATGGAGCTTTTCATAGAAGGATAGGTATCTAGTTTGGGCCAAATCAGCGACATATGGGATATTAAGATCATGATGGATGAGTTTGTTTGTGACATAATAAGGAGCATTGAGGCTTTTACGAAGGATTTTGGGTTGTAAGGATTGGATACGAGATGAATTGGATGGTTTAGTAGAGCCCCAAAGCTCAACCCCTATTTCCAAGTGGGTCTGATAACTGTCATGTAAATGAGTCTTTTGTAATTAATTGGTAGCTTTGAACATTGGTCCAGTAAATGTTGAAGTAGGCGAAATCGTCGAGCAGTTAATTTTCTTTTCAGTCTTGTATGAGGATGGTCATACTAATTTAGATTTACAATAATCCTTTAAAATTTATGAAAATATCATTTGTATTCTATTCTTCTGAAATGTGATGTAATTTTACAGACATTTAAAATAAATATAATTTTCAAACGTGTATGTATGCAAGCAAATATTCATGTATAATTATTTGAGCCATGAAACAACGTATGCTGCGTATAAATATCATCTAGTTAAACCGTGTAGTGTTTTATAATTAGTGTTTTGCTGACATCAGCACTCACAGCGATATTGTACAGGCATGAATTAAGTTCTCAGGGACACTTAGACTTAGAATATAGTGCTTTCATTAGTGAGAGAGTAAAGTCCTTATTGAAATTAATGTTTCCTAACTTTAATCACGCTTAAAATGTTCCAAGGAGGTCCTTAACTCTGAATTTTATCGGTGTTTGCTTTTAATTAGAAAAAAAAAATGTCGTGCTCATTTATAAATTAGAATAACATGAAACAGAATTATCAATGGGTTAGGAAATAAACTCGGAGAAGATCTTTTAATAATAAAATATTCGTATTCATGAATGAATCATTATTGATTGAGGATAGTTGCAATATTACTGTTCAAAGCCATCAGTATCCACACAGTACTAGTAATAAACTATTACACCTACTATTCCACGAGTTATTTATTTACCTATGAAATAAGCTTCTTGTAATAATAAATCAATAAGCATCTTTATAAGGTCAATAGATAAGAAAAAACAACACTGTATCACTACAACCCGTGAACGGATCTGGGGATCGTTACCTGTTAGAGACTGTACTGTTTCATGGACAACGGTTCTGCTAGGTTTTTCCGCCTTATTTTGGGTACCCTATTGTTATAACATTTTATAGAGGCTGGGTGAGCCCCAAGAGGGTCCTACATCCCATATGCTCCATCTTCGGCCTCAAACAGACTGAATGAAAGTCTTGGCTGCAGCGGGATTTGAACCAGGATTTCCGACATGGCATATTAACTACTTGGCATATTAGATATAAACATATTGAGCTTAAAAGTTAGATGGCTTCCTTTCCTTAAATGTAGAGCATTGAATACTCCTGGAAACAAGATAGCAAACTCAAGCCCTAAAAGCAGCTCGGATTTGTTGGTTTTGCCGATGGGGAGAATGAAACCACTCCAACTAGGCTTTTTCCTCGTCTAAATTCCATCATATATTACAACTGTTACAATTGTAAAACTAATTTATTATTACAAAATATATAATATGTATCACTATGTAATGTTAAACACTGCGTAGAACAATAATAAGGAGTATTATTATACACTTTCCTTATTATTATTCTATGCAGTGTTGAAAATTACATTGCAATTCATATATTAATGTATTTTCCTTGTATTCCTTTAACTTGTCATACACGTGGCACATCACATAGAAACGAAATCAGATCACGATATGACCCGTATGGAAAGAAAAACGCTCCGAGGAAGCCTTCGCATCTCCTGGAGGGCAGTGTAAGGGTGGCTTTCAGGAGGATAGGAATAGACTGGATCTGAAGGAGAAATTAGGCTCAGGACACTTGTTCTACACTCCTTAAAAACAGGATCTTTACACCGAACAGCAGTAAAGGATATACAATCATGATGATAATACAAAATATTATTAGCAAAACACTATTATAATGCAATACTCTTATATTATTAAATGGAAGGCATCGCATCTGCTGAGAAGAGTATAAAGGATGGTTTCAGGAGAAGACCAATAGACTGGAACAGAACAGAGAGTTGGCTCAGGATAGAGACACTAGTTCTAGACAGGATCCTGCACACTGCACTGTACTGATGACATTTCTATTAGTAATTATTTTTTAAATAGTATAGTGTCTCAGTCTAGTGTCAACTCTTGATTTCTCCAGCCCCGAAGAAGACCTAGAATTTGGGTCGAAACGTCGGTTTCTAAATAAAAAGTTCTCTCTATATAAGAAATTTTTTTGACCTCCACCCGGACCATTTGCTTCTTCTTATTTTGAAAATAAATCATTATTTTGGGATTTCAATGGGAGAACTCATTGTTATCTCGGATTCGAAAACAGGGGGACCTGCGGACCCTCCTGGGGCTCTCCCAGCCAATGAAAAAATGAGTAACCTTAATTGGGGGAAAACCTGGCAGTTGAGTGAGATCTCGGATAAATCACGTCTCTGTATATTTCTCAACACTTTTTAATAATAAAAAAAAAACCTGTACCACTACAACCCATGTTCTGGGTTTCAGTATATGGTAGAGACTGTAGTGCTTCATTTATTTAGCCTAAATCACACTCAATCGCCAGATTTTCCCCATATTTTCGATACCCACTTTATAGAGGCTAGGCGAGGCCCAGGAGGTTCTAGATCCCATAGGATCCATCTCCGTCCGCTAGCAGACCAAATAAAAATCTTGCCAACAGCGGGATTTGAACCAGGATTTTTGGCATGGCAACACAGTGATCTACCATTGAGCCATTCCGTACCCACTTCGTTTTTTAATAGTATAATATAATGAGCTGTATAGTATCTGATTGTATGTAAGTATGTATGCAAAGTTGTAACAAGCAAACTAAGTTGTGACAATGTTAAACTACCTAGCCAAGAAGTACAATAAGTCTAGGAGTTAGGAAGTGAAAACTATGCGGTCCTAGTTTATAAGTTATATTCGCATACATAACAAGTGTAATCCTAATGCGCTTAAGATAGTAGGTACTTAGCACTAAGTCCTCGCGAAAGTTTTAATTAAATATTAAAAAGTGAATGAATCAGTTCAAGTTTTTTAATTTAAATCTTTTTCTATCCCTTTTCTTCGTCTTTGTCATTAATAATGGAGTCTTCACCTTGACAAAAGATTAAACTAGAACGACAAGAAACAGCTCGCCGTTTCAGGCTACTTCAACATTTACTAGACAAACGCTCTAAGCTCTCAATCAATTACGAAAGGCTCATATACATCACAATCATTAGATCCATCTGGTCTTACGGAATAGAGCTTTGGGGCTGCACTAAATCATTGAATTCCTCTCGTATTCAATCCTTACAATCCAAAATCTTCCATAAAATCCTTAATGGTCCTTACTTTGTTACGAACAAAGTAATCCCTAATGATCCATTTGTTGCTGATTTGTTCCGCATCCGATATCAATCTTTATCAAAACCTGGCAACCACTTCAATTCCTGATAATCCTCCGAGGCGCCTGAAGATAAGATGGTCTCGTGACCTCCTAAGTTGAACTTATTATTATAGTACCGCCACTACACTAGTTCCTCTGCTTGCCTTTCGTACTAATATTTAGCAATCATTATATATACTTGTTGTATTATTGCAATACAGTTGTACATTTCATTAAATAAATTATTTTAAAAATAATACTGTATGATTAATAGAGGAATTAAAAAATGGGCCACTACAACCCATGGGTTCAGTACATAGTTGAGACAGTAGTGCTTCAAAGATGAGGATTGAGCAGGAAGCTGCTAAGCCACCAGATTTTTTTCTTTCAATAAAACCTTCGCAGAGGCTGGGTAAGCCCCACAGGGTTCTTCTGTGGCTTTTAACAGATTAAATATTTTATCTGCCACAGCTGGATTCGAAAAGGAGAATATCAACTCAGCGCTCTACTAATGAGCTAATCCTCTCCCATAAAATAAAATAAAGTAAAGAAAAATTAAAGCCTTTCATTGTTATGCAGGAGATTTGTTGTCTGTAGCAATTTTTTTATGAAAATATCTATGAAGAGAAATGGATTTAACATACATTTAAAATACGTTTTTATCTCAGTTTAATTGTTGATTATTTGGAATGTTTTTTAAATTAATAAAAACTGTATGCTTTCAACTTATTACCATAATAACACGATACTTTTGATATAAATACCGACTATTATTGAAAACAAATATTCAGTACTTGTATGTTATGGTATCACCAGTTTATCATTTAATAGAATTTATTGAATTTAAGATAATAAAACACGTGTAAATTTAATAACCTATACAAATAGAAATTGACGAGATTCAATTTTCCAAAAGAAAATATAATATACGATGAATCCTAGAGCAACGAGTTTTCGGAGGGATATGCAAGAAAACAAATGAATAATTTAGAAGTGTAACCATTTTATATACAACGAAGCTTTGCCTATTTTACAAACACTAATGAAAATACCAATATTTGAACAGCAATGAGTAAGCGTGTGTATAAAGGAAAATCTTTTATTTATCACGTACATTGATTAAAAAAAATACGTTGGATTGTTAGATAACGAAGCATTTCAATCAATTTCAATAAATATGTTGATACGCACTTATTTGTTACAATAATAATGTTACTACTGATTAAATAAAATAAGCAATAGTATATACACAAATATAGTATAGTCTATAGGAATTTATAACCGTATCACACAACATCTAGCATACGCAGATGATGTGCTCATTACAGCCAGAACGGTACCAGCACGAAAGGTAAAAGTGTGGGCCTCGTGAAGCTTCGTCTCAAGCAAGAGACACCCCTAACTGTACATTACTAAATTATTTAAAAAATTAGATATGAATATATAATAGTTTATTTCATATAAAAGAATTATAATGTAACTAGCTTATGCCCGCGGCTTTGCTCGCGTGGAATTTGGTCTGCCACATAAAGTTTCATGAAAGATCATTTAAAATAAATAATTTAATTATTTTTTTAAAATATAAGTTACTCGTACATCCGAAATTTCAGATGTCTAACTTCAAAAATGACGGATTCTATACAACCATTAAACCCCTATTATATTAAAGGGGAAATCCTTGGGGCGGAATTATCCAAATTTTTTTCTTAAACTATACAAAGAACCTATCTACAAATTTCAAGATGCTAAGTTCCTGATTTGCCTTTAATTATGTACTATAACGGGGGACACATGCTCCCGTGCCCCCACATAAATCTGTCCTTACGATGTATAACCTATAGCCTATGATGTATAACCTATTTTACTCAATAATTTTCATCCAAATCCGTTCAGTTTTGCGTGAATGAGTAACAAACATAAATACAAACATTCGCATTTATAATATTAGTAGGATATCAAAACAATAGTTTCACTTCTGTTCTTTCTGTTATTTTAACCACTATTATCATGTGATTTGCCTTTAATTATGTACTACAATGGATTCTCCATAGTACGTAAAAAACAGTCGGGGGGGGGGGGGTACGTGCCCCAATGCGCCCCCTCCCTAAATCAACGCTTGCTATAGCCTATGTGTTATTCTGATGTATAGCCTATATAACTGCCAAGTTTCATCCAAATCCGTCCATTAGTTTTTGCGTGAAAGAGAGACAAACATACAAACTTTCACATTTATAATATTAGTAAGATAATAAACAGAACTATAGTACTATAGAACGGTAAACTAAAAGGAACAGGATTATATTAAAATTCGTTAAAACGATTGGTGAGAAAGGTTATAGAGTTTACATCAGAGTCTCGGTTTTAGTCTTGAGGATGAAATAGGTTCGCCTAAATTGAATGCTACAGCACCTTTGACTGCGGGTAATCCGGTCTTAAATCTGGTGTTACGCTACTAATTACATTCATTGATTAATATAAATGCCCTTCTATTTAAATCTCAATCTATTTCTCTCTATCTCTGATAGATAAGTCAGAACCATCTGCTATGCCATGTACATGATCAGGGATAGTGATGAAAAGAAGGCTTAGGAACAGAGTGTAAGTGCCTATAGAGCTATCACGAGAGAACTATCAATGGCTTGCTTTTTCTACAACTCGCCTTCATGTATTTTTTTCCTTCTATTCATATAGCAAATTAATTAAATACATTTTTTATACAACTGCAGTAATTTCTAACGTAAAATTAATAATAATATTATTAATGCCAAAGTTAACTGTATCTAGTATTTTAATTACTACTTCTATCATTCTAATTATTTGTAATTTTTTAATCTTAAATATTATTTTTTATCATTATTGTTATATATATATATATATATATATATATATATATATATATATATATATATATATATATATATATATTATTTTAATTATTTTATTTGTTTATTCCAATTATTTAATTTTTATTTAGGGATTACCCCCTGTCTGCCTAACAGCTGACCAACTGTTGATTAAACACTTTTATGATTTTACAAATCATATAACTTTTCATTTAATTGTACAATAGGTATTTAACGTTTTAGTAGAGCTACCCCAATATTATTCAAGAAATTGAAGTTCAGTTTAGTAATTATTTCATACCCGCCTTGTGAGCATATTGAAATATGAGTACCAGTGTATCAGGATATTGATTAGCAAGAAAGTCTTTATTATATGACTTAAGCATAATAAAGCTAATTACAATAAAAAATTGCATACGTCAATAAAAATATATAAAGAATAAAAATTAGAGAGAACATTAATTACCTTACTGAAATATTGAAATATATAAAAAAATTAAGAGAACGGAAGAAAATCAATATGGAACGAATTATGAAAAGCTATCAAAGTAAATATTAAAATAATAATGAAATAAATTTCTTTACATCAAAACAGCTTCAGAGGGAATAGAGTCACGATTTAATCCTTAGAGCCTCAATAGTATATAAAAAATGTATAAAACCATAACTAAAAGTCATTACACTAAAAACAAAAGATTATTTGAAAATACTTTGGTAGACCAAAACGATAAGAAGGTGTGAAGATATTGACTACTTTTAAAAAACACAAATTAACATTTATACGATTAGAACCAAAAAATCAGTAAAGAATAAAAGTAGAAAGAAACATCATAAAAGGGATCGGAAAAAATGAAGATCAAGTGGATATGGTAATTTGGAACGTATCGATTGATGTAGAGTACCGCAATTGATAGTGGAACGGAAGGCTGAAGAGATAAGAAAGAGAGGAAGCCTTCGAACACAATGGAGAAATAAGATGGAGGAAATTATGGGCTGTCTTGGATTGACGGAAGAAGAGACGACTGACAGGGGAAAATGGAGGGAGAGAGAGAGGGAGAGGATTAAGGAGAAATTCGGCTGAGAGAAACATCTCGTGTGTGTGTTTTTATGTATATATATATATATATATATATATATATATATATATATATATATATATATATAAAATTGCGTGGATCGCAAATCGTTCCCGAAAGAAGATAGCCTGAAATATCTTGGCTCCACAATAATAGTCCAGGATCCCTGGTACATTTTTGCACTTGATTACTATCAATCTGAATCTTCGTGAATAGCTTCGTTTTGATGAGACGCCCAACAATTACCTGTGCGAAAATTCTCGATTGTGGTAGCTAACAGAGGTAGCAAGGATAAAATATGTCGATTTGATGATTCTCCAAAATTTAAGGATAACGTACCACGCAATTTGTAGGACAACATGACTGTTAAATTATGTAAGTATTAACTAAGTAAAAGAAAAAAATCAGCTGATTAGTAATCATTTTTGATGAATGATGATCGATACATGTTGATCGATAACGAGGTCATCAAAAATGATCCTTGGGCTCTCACCGGCACCCTGGAAAGCAGAAAAGAGAGATGTGAAAGGAAAATCCTTCGAACAATAACCGGAGCGGTATGGGATGAGAGTCTACACTCTTGGAGGACAAGGACCAATAACGAATTGCTCACGGAAACTTGTCAGGCGATATCTCAGGATATGAAAGCAAGATGGTTAAGATGGGCGAGGCATGTAGCTCGAAGTAATCCGTCAGGACGCCTCTATACAACTATAAATACCACAATAGTTGGCAAGAGACCTCGTGGGAGGCCAAAGACCAGATGGATAGACAGAGTTTTTGCAGACTGGAAATCAGCGGCCCAGGAAAGACAGAGGTGGAGAATGATGGTAAAGGTGGCCAAAGATCTACAGGGTCTTTAGAGCCTTTCGAAAAAAAAAATATATATATATTTATTATTATTATAGGCGTTCCAACATGGGTTGCCTCTATATATATATATATATATATATATATATATATATATATATATATATATATATAAAGTAGCTAAAAGATAAATAAGCTTTTACCATCAAGACATAATTTTTCTCATACTCCGACCAAAATCGTGAAAACATAAGTTCTTAATAATAAGACACACTAGTTACGAGTAGGAGATGTGATAATGCATACATTACATTTTAATATAGATTTAGAACTATTGTATTTCACTACATCATTATACTACAACAATCAATAAATATACTTGTACCACAGGACCCATGCTGGTTTGTTTGTTGATTTAAAGTCACTATGTGCTACCATAGGGAGCGGAGTGGCTCAATGCTCAGTTGTGAGTTGCGCCGAACGTCCTAAGTTCAACTCTCGCACGCTTTATGCACACTTTATTGGCAGATTTATTTTATCCTTTAGCGGCTGGTGATTGGATACTATGGAATCTAGGACTTTCCTGGGGCTCGCCCAGCCTCAATAATGTGGGTACCCAAACTAAGGGGGAAATCTGGCGGTTGAGCATGATCTAAGACAAATCACTTCTCTGCACAACCGTTGTACGAAAATCAGTACAGTACTTAACTCCAAACCCTACATGGACTGTAGGGATACAGATTAAGGTAATTATCTACAAATATCCCAGGCCACTTAAGAAAGGTCAACTTAAAATTGGTGAGACATAGTACTCATCTTATAAATAGCATTGATGTTCCATGTGATAAATAACATAATATTGCCACTTGTGCATATAATACATGTAATATATTACTATATACATACCAAAGGAAATAAAGAAGGGTACAAGACATATAAATCGCGGGACAGTGGAGCTGAGGTAATGGTTACGATAACAAGGGCTAACTTTACAGCGGCATACACCCCACTCCCTCGGCTCAAGCCTATATAAACCCCAGCATATACACATATACACACTGAGTATATCTTCCCCTACTGTTTATTGCCCAAGTCTCCAGAATAAATACATTTACAAACTTGGTCTCCGCTTCGGGCGAGCCTACTTTACAGCCGAGGGGGGCTTCAAAACACAGCCATGTGTTTGAGAGCAACGAGAACTTTTTTCCCAGATAATGGCTTATTCATAAGTCGGATCTAATTTCTTCAGTTTACCTCTAAATGTGCTAATATGGTAGTAGATAGTTGAATAGACAGATTTCAATAATATCGAATAAATGAAAAGTGTGGAGATATTCCCGCGGTACAAGATTTTTTAAAAGAAAGTGACATCGAATAGCTTTAAAAATAATAATAAAATGATTGGAAATTATTGTATTAAAAGTTATATATTAATATATTAATATTATATATTGTTGATATCGTATAGCTGAGTGTGTAGAGAGCTGAGCTGCTATGCTGAATGACACGGGTATAAAGCCGGTAATTATAGATAAATTATTTACTCTTGTTGATTGGTTGGTTTGAAATTGAGGCATTAAACACATTTATTTTTCTATCACTGACGTATAAGTTTATTTTGGTATATATTATCTATATTTCTTTTCTTTGGTATTCCTTTTTATAAAAACGAGAGAAAATAATTAAAATAGGGGGATTAAATAATAATTTATTTGATTGTAGATACAATACAATAAAACAGAAAATATGAATAAAAGACTATAAAAAATAAATAAATGAAAATGTATACAAAGAAATTAAGAGAAAATTAAAATGAGGATATAAATTTATTAAATTATTAATTATAATTAAATTAAATTGTTATTAAATCTATTGGTAGCCATAGATAGACAGTGGCCAATGCCATCCCTATGGGGCTCACCCAGCCTTTATGTAGAGGGTACAAATATTAGGGAAAAACTGGGGGTTCAGATTGATCTCGGACAAACTAACTCCCTGCACAATCGTTTATATATGAACTGTGTAGTCTTTACCAAACACTATACACTAAACACAGGACCCTTCATGGGTTGAATGTTTCTAATTTTTTAATTTTACTCTCGTTCATCTATTTACGTCTCAATATTCAATACAGTTTATTGTTTAATAGGCTAATAAATAGGTCATGTGGTGTTTACAACAGCGTTTTGGACTGGACTTGGAATTGATCCTATGGCACCTACAGACCTTCCTGGGGCTCACCCAGCCTTTATCAAGGAGCCATCCTTAATTGGAGGAAAACATCAGCAGTGTAAATCTCGGGCAAATCACTTCTCTCCGCAACTGTTGGATTAGCAACAGTACAGTTACAGCCATGTATAGACCTGAAGATATTCATGAGTTGTAGTAGCAATACTAATTGCTTCCACGTTCAACCATTTATATTTAAGATAGAGATAAAATAGTTCACTGGAAGATCTAATGAATGGTATCAATAGTCTGGGGGTGCAGTAAAAATAACACTAAATAAGAAAAACTTATTTATTATAAGTGCCGATGTTACGGCCTACAATGTAGACCATCTTCAGGGCTAAGAAGGAAAAACAGAAAAATAACTATAAGAACATCGCAGTACTAGGAATTATAGAATAACATATAGAGTATAGAAAAGAGGAGAAATATAACATAGGATAGTTTATAAAAGATAATTAAGAATAACAAAATGTGTGAACAGAAAGGTGATAAAGTAAAGAAATATAAAAAGTAAAATGATTGAGAAAAAAATTATTTAAAAAATTATTCATCGTATAAGAAAGTTATAAAAATATGAATACATATAATACTAAATATGATGTAAATGTATAAATAAAGAAGAAATTAATAAAGGATAATGTATGTAAAATTAGTTATATAGCAGGTATTAATACAAAAATATGATGTTTATGTACAAGGAATACGAAGTTTTTTTTTATCTTTACTTTTTATACATTTCTTCTGCTTTTTATTATTATTATGAAAAGATTATTTATGTCTATGTTTATATACTTTTATGTTTGACAGCAAAAAATGAACTTCGTGAGATCTGTAGGCCCTCCTGGGCCTTTATAACATTCAATTAGTTCAAGAAACAGTGCAGTCTCTACCACGTACTAAAGAAAAAACCTTTCATGGATTGTAGTAGTACAGTTTTTTTCATTTGACTAACGTTCAACCATTTGCGTTTTAATTTCATGTGAAGTCATTTAGTGTTTACTTCAACATTTAATTATTGTGAAGAAATTACTTATGTATACTTTTACATATGTATATGTTTAAAACCCCTTGGGATCTGCAGACTCTCCTGGAGCTAATTCAATACATAAAGTGACTAATCTTCCTCTATTAGTGTTGTTCAAGATACAGTACATTCTCTAGTACGTACAGAACACAGGAATTTGTACTACAGGAATTTTTCTTTATATATATGTTTCAGCTTCATATAACATTCAATGATAAATATAGTCCCTTTGTGCGTTATATAGGAGGCCATATCGGTGCCTGATTAAATGAAGCGGTAAGGTCCAGATCGTTAGAACTGCGGATCGAAGGGAGAGAGCAACCTTTTGATCCCAAGACATGACCTAAATCAGGAAGGAAATAAAGTTTCTGCCCTCTCTCGGCCCCCAACAGAGAGAGCAACACAATTAGATTTAAGCAAAGCACGGATCAGGATAAAAGAGGGGAAGTGGGGGGAGATCTGGTTTTGAACGGGAAGAGGAGGAAGGTGGAAGTTCTCGATATAGCCTGGGTGTGGAGTCCGGGGGGGGGGGGCCTACTTAGGCTTTGCAATCATTATTATTTCAGCCCTTATCTTATATCCATGTGTTATCAAATATTTTATCTTCCAATTAATTTAGGTATCTATTTAATTAATTGTATGAGAGGAAAATAGTTGACTGGATGATACAATGGAGAACGGAAATAGTTGGGGGGTGCAGTAAAAAAAACACCAAATAAGTACAAGACTTATATTAAATATGTGCCGACGTTTCGACCTACCATGTAGGCCATCTTCATGGCTATGAGAGAGAAACAACCAAAACAAAAAATATATAAAAAACGTTACTGTGACAAGTGACATGTAATGCATAAAAATTAAAATAGTGACAGATATAATAATTAAAGATAACGAATATAAAATACAGAAAATAAATGTACAGAAAGGATAATAATGTGAACATAATATGAAGGGAAAGAAAACTGAGGAGGTAAACAGAAAGATACAAAATGAGAAGATTAAAATATAAAAAAAGGTGGAATATAAAAGATTTAGAAAAAAATAGTTTAATTATAGATATAAAATGTATGGTAATAGATTATCTATAATATAATATAAAATGTATGATAATAGATTATCTATTATCATACATTCAATATCTATAAATAAACTAGTTTTTTTTCTAAATCTGTTATATTCCACCTTTTTTATATTTCAATCTTCTCATTTTGTATCTTTCTGTTTACCTCCTCATTTTTCTTTCCCTTTATATTATGTTTACATTATTATCCTTTCTGTACATTTATTTTCTGTGTTTTATATTCGTTATCTTTAATTATTATATCTGTCACTATTTTATTTTTCTACATACATGTCACTATATTCTTGTTACTGTAACGTTTTTATATATGTTTTGTTCTGTTTGTTTCTCTCTCATAGCCCTGAAGATGGCCTACATGGTAGGTCGAAACGTCAGCACATATTTAATATAAGTCTTGTACTTATTTGGTGTTTTTTTTTACTACACTCCCCAACTATCTCCGTTCTCTATATAATTAATTAATTAAGAGTTTATTTTTTGGCTTTTCTTTTTCGCACATTCTTTGAAATTCATCGTCGATACAGGATTTATTTATTTAGAAGGGAATAAGTTTGAACATGCCGAGGAGTTTAAGTACTTAGGGTCTATGGTAACTAGGAAAAACAGAATTCAAGAGGAAATAAAGGCACAATTAAAGACATTACTCCGCATTACTAAGCTCGCGCCCTTTGTCCTGAAATCTAAAAATCAGAATATATAAAACCATTATCCTTCCAGCTCTTCATTACGGATATGAAACGTGGTCTCTAACGCTGAAGGATGAAAAACGTCTTAAGGTATTCGAAAATAAGTTGTTGTATAGAATATTTGGTCCAATAAAGGTTGAGACCACTGGAGAATTTAGCAAGAAAGTCTTTATTCTATGATTTAAGCATAATAAAGTTAATTACAATAAAAAACTACATACATCTCTTTATATAGCATATCCTCTCTCACAAAATCATAATAGTTCAAAATGTTAATAAAAATATATAAAGAATAAAAATTAGAGAGAAAATTAATTACCTTACTGAAATATTGAAACAAAAAAAAAATTAAAAGAACGGAAGAAAATCAATATTGAACGAATTATGAAAAAGCTATCAAAGTAAATATTACACTAATAATGAAATAAATTCCTTTACATGAAAACAACTTGAGAGGGAATAGAGTCACGATTTAATCCTTAGAGCCTCAATAGTATATAAAAAATGTATAAAACGATAACTAAAAGTCATTAGACTAACGGTAAGCGTCTTTTGTCCTGAAATCTAAAAATCAGAATATATAAAACCATCATCCTTCCAACTCTTCTTTACGGATAACGTGGCCACTAACGCTGAAGGATGAAAAACGTCTTAAGGTATTCGAAAATAAGTTGTTGCGGAGAATATTCGGTCCAAAAAAGGTTGAGACCACTGGAGAATTTAGGAGATTTCACAATGCGGAATTGTGAAGCTTACACCCGGTTAATATTATTCAAGTGACAACACCTCGATGATTAAGATGGGCTTGTAAATTTGTTGGACTGAATAACGAAGGAATTTCTAAAAAGTTAATAAGCGCTGTCCCGACTGGGGGTAGACCGAGGTGTAGGTGGGAAGATTCCGTTAACAGTGATTTGGTGGATTTGGGTTTGGATAGTGGTCCGTGTTCGGAAGGGAAAGAACGAGAGGATTTTGGATATCTGTTAGCTCTTAGTCTTGTGTAATAGATTAGTCATTTGTTTCGTAAGTCAAGTGAAGATCTGTAGTCATGGAGATGTAATAGTTGTTTATAGCGTCTTGTCTTTTTAATTTTGTATGTTCCATATAAGTCTTCTGTCCAAGCATAACGTACTTAGTTTTTAGAAGATGTATGTACGCTATCATATTCCTGCAAATTGAGGAAAAAATCGTCGAGATCAAATTTGCCGGGTGTGATATTGCGCAGGTGCAATTACAACATTAGATAAAATAATTATAATATGTAATCTATGCATATGAATTTACTTGTAATGTAATAGTTTATTATGTAATGCTTTATATATAGTATAAATAGTACAACTACAACACTATATGGAAGAGGCCGTGCTGTCAACGATTGTGCAGTGATGTGTTTTTCCTGTATTTGACTGCCACGTTGTCCCCCGATTAAGGGTGCTGAGTTAAAACAAGTATATATATGGATGAGCTGAAAGAGGATCTGTAGATCACAGTAGAGAGTCAATATAAAATATTTAATCTATTATTAGATAATTATTTATCTTAACTTATAATTATTTATCTGTTAAAAGCGTGAAACTTTTTTCTTGGTCATTCACTTTGGCTTATTGTTATAAATGTGATATAATTTCTAGTGATTAAATTATACTTTATATATATATATATATATATATATATATATATATATATATATATATATATAAACTTATAATATTATTTTTTCACCTTTTTGATTTGGGTGAAATATTTTAGCGAGTTCTAAAACATGTTTGTACTAATACACCGCGAGGTCCCTTTGGTATGCTTTAGATAATATATTCTGAAGTTCTTTTAATCATCTAAGAGTAAGAAATAAAAAAAAGAAAAATATGAAAAAAGTGAGATTTTCTTTGCTCATGCTCCATTTTCTCTCTTTGCTTTCATTTTGGCTATGATTATTTCCCTTTCGCACAAAGGTCCTTTTTAGAAGATCCTGAAAGCGAGAAATATAACTTTAAAATAAAATCTTCCGCTTCACATAATGGAAATAGGTGATGGTTCTCCTCCCTCATGCAACCGCACAAATTCTAATCCGTTTTTAATTTTGGTCTTACGGAATGTTTTAATTTTATAAATACTTTTTTGAAACAAGAAACAATAATTGTTCTGGATTTAGGAACTCAATAGATTAAATTATTACAGTAAGATTACAAAAGTCAAATATGAAATCCAAAAAAGTTGGGATATTTCGATATTAGAAAACTTCAAACTATGGCCAAAAAAAACATAATACAAATTAGTTCTGGAATCTTATCTTAATATCTTCATCTTTTTAAGCAGTATGAGGAGCCTGCTTATAGAGCTTGATCCATGTGTCTCGATCCTGAACCAACAAAACATTTTATATATATATATATATATATCTTAGAGAGGAAAATAGTTGACTGGATGGTATAATGGAGAATGGAGATAGTAGGATGGTGCAGTCAAGAAAACACCAATAAGTCAACACTTATTTATATTTGTGCCGACGTTTCGATCTACTTTGTAGTTCATCTTCTGGGCTAATGGGAGAGGCGGCTGGGTAAAAATGAAAATGAAACGTCGGCACAAATATAAATAAGTGTTGACTTATTTGGTGTTTTCTTGACTGCACCCTCCCCCCCCCAACTATCTCCATTCTCTATTATATATAAATATATTATATCTGGAATAAAAAATATTATATTTGTTTTGAAGAGAAAACTGTTTAAAAATATTAACAATTAATAAAAAATAAAAATTAAAAAATATTATATTTTCTTTTGTCAGCATTCGAACCATGAAACGAAAAGTTAAAAATTAAAAGATTTAGGGAATATTATAATAATTAACAATATTAATCTAATTTTCGATCAAAGGTATTGAAATATTTCAGATTTGCCACTGTCGCCTACAACCTGGAGATCAAAAACTAATACTCCGAACATTTTTCAATCCTTTGTTCTTGAAATATTGGTTCATACTGTGGGAATTAAAAACCAGCATACATTATATCAAGAAAAGGTTTCAAAAACAATATATTTTCTTATATTAAAGCTTAAAGCCGAGCAATAAAATTTCATCTGAGGGCGTCGATAAGATCAAATTCTTTGATATTTTATGTGCCAGTGTCAGCGATAGAAACAAATACTAGTAAAAAAATCTATAAGGAAATATTTAAATACAACTTTTTCGATGTTACTTCTTTATTGAAAAATTAATTGGGATGAAATGGGAATTATTTATGGAGAGTGTGAAAGCATAAAAATATATAAATATATACATGTGTGTAGATTACACATAATAATAAGAAAGGCCTAGAGTTAGTATATCAGCAATCAGTCTTATATCTTAATATTAATAAAAGAAGAGTTGGAATAGCGCGAAGACGAAGAAGGTATGCAAGACATTAAAGAAAATTTGGAAGGATAATCCATGGATGAAGAAGGCCAGAAATAGAAACGAATCTAATAACGTTGAGAAAGTCTATGGATGAAATTCAGCATAGTATTAAAGAAACAAGTAATATCAGATGAGTGTAGCGGATGCCATTACAACCTGCTATACCCAAGATCACGAGTTCCCAGGCGGCCTTAGAATTGTTTTGAGGGAGTAAAATCCTTGTTTATGCCGTATTTGGAAAAGGAGTGAAATTGAAGTCCTAAGAATGTCAGATTTCCTCTGCAGCATATTCGTATTAACCATAGCAGTATAAAGTGATGTTAAATGAATAAACATCCTGTTATTTATCTGATCAGTTTTAATGCAAGTTAAAGTAACCGGAACTACCCATAAGGAACCGTTCTTGCCCTGTAACTAAGAGCCAACCAACTGTTCCCCGTAACGAGTTTCGGAGCAGCAAAAAACGCCCTCATTTAGTTGAATGAACTCTCGTCTCGAGGAACGGGTTACTCTTGAGTTATAGCGGAGCTCCGCGGCATAAATTGGAAGCATCATTTGTTGCCGGAGCCTCAACACTCTTTTAATAAGCTTCTTATTTCTTATTAATGCATTGTCTTCCTTCTTCATGAGCCAACGTTTCCTTAATGCCAGTTTTTTTCCGCTAATTTAATCCGAGATGGATGACTTCCATTATAGGCCTTGGCTCACTTTCTCGAGTCGATAATGCGACATAATTAACTTAACAGCAGTCTAAAGAAAGATCTTGTAAATAACAACAATAAAAAGAAGGAAGTGTCTTTAATCATTATAAATCTCTGCTTTACGAAGCAAGAAGTCAATTAAAAAAAATTAAGAGAGACAGTTCTCCGAGAAATAATGTAACGGAAGGATATGCCTGTTGGAAACATTGTAAATAAAAACAGTAAACAAAATAATTAAAGAGGGTACTTCTATAATCTATATTCATGGGAAAATGAGAAAACTCGAGGAAAATGGCAGAGAGAAGAAAAAGAAGGTTATGAAGAGGAGAGACTTGAAGAACAGAAGACAACGGGGATTTGGGACATCAACTCGAGACGTAGAGAAATCCTCCACAAAGCTGCTGTCTTCCCCCTTGACCCATCCGCTGTACCAATCTAGAGACAAAATCTAAGATATTAAAATAAATCTTTGCTGATGTAAGCACAAAAAAGGGCTTACAAGGACTTAGAGGACGGCACAAATACCGGAATAAGAAAGCAATGTCAGCGAAACTATGGTCAATAGGGAATGGCGAAGATGTAAAGATTTATAAAATCATCTCTTCTGAATGGCAGAGAAGGAGAGTTTAATTGCTTTGAAAAGGAGCAATTTATAGTAAAGTAGCACTACACGGTAAAATACAAAAGTCATTTCTGTTTATAGTTCATAATTATTAGCACTTAATGGAATAGAGAAAATACCAAAAGGCAAAGCTTTAAGTCTCTAAAATAATGAAAAAAACAACCAGTCACATAAAAAAATGTAGCACAACTCACATCAACAGACTCATCAAATTAAGACAGAAACATTGCTCTAAAATTTTTCGCAAACAACCGAGCTGTTGAGTATTGGCAAAATTCCTTAAGTCTTTGATTACTGGGATCGTTCCTACAGCATTCTGATTAATGTTTTTACTACTTTTTCATTTAAAGCTACTTCAACATTTACTAGAAAAACGCTCTATGCTCCCAATTAATTACAAAAGACACAAACACATTAAAGACCCATTTGTATATACGGAGTAAAGCTTTGGGGATCCATTAAGTAATCGAATCCTTTCGTATCTAATCCTTATAATCCAAAATCCTTCCTAAAATCATCAACCTTCTTAACTTTGTTACGAACAATCCATAATGACCTTACCCCATCCGCTGTACCAATCTAGAGACAAAATCTAAGATATTAAAATAAAACGTTGCTGATGTAAGCAAAAAAAAATAAGGGCTTACATGGACTTAGAGGAGGAATCCCAATTGCTACTGATTTGGCCCGAAACCTATATCCATCCTTTCATAACAAACTTTAAACAATCCATCTGTTTCAAACCTCTTCACTTCCTGATAATCCTCCAAGGCGTCCGAAAAGCCTCGTGGTCTTCTAAGATGGATGTGTTATTCGAGCACTACCATGGAGTAGAAGATGGCCACGTGACCTTCTTAGTTGAACTTTGATTTGAGCACTACCAGTGAGTAGTTTCTCTACATGTCATGTCATTATGTATCACGTCCCTATTTACTTGTTGTGTTATTGCAATACAGTTCTAAATATCAATAAATAAATTTTAAAAAAAGAATTTGAGTAGATTCTCTACTAGCCTTTATATCATGCCCTTATTTATTATCCGTTCCATTTCCTTGTTATATTATCATGTTGCATTTGTAAAGCTAAATAAGTTTGTTGTTATAGTATTTTGATTACAATTTAATTAGCTTCGAACCTACTAGCAAACGTTCCTGAGATTGACTGAGACATATGTGGGAGGATTCTATTAATGTTACTGCTAAGAGTAAACCAAACCACCAAAACCAAAGGTAATCTATGGATGGAGGGTAGTAAACAAAAGTTAACAAACGTTGGACAACTTGAAAGAAAGTTATAAATTTATTGTGATATTGAACAGGTATTACATGGACACGCTAGACACTTTCTTATATGAACTAAGTAGACTTATTAACTATGGATTAACATCATAACTTATTGACTACTCTAGAACTAACTTAGTGACTACTCTAGAACTAACTTGGTGACTTTACATACTATAATCTAACCAAACTGTCTCCTCTCCGCTATCTCATTCTCTATCTGTATCTTGGAACTGTTGTAATAAATCGGTTAATAATTATTTTCTTCGGACAATGTTGCTATCCCCTTTATAGTCTTTATCTCAGATTCAATTGCGTCCCTGTACGTGATGTAGGTATTTATAAGAGCGTACATTTAGCGCCCGAACGATTGCTTTCAATTAAAGATCCCTGAACACTATCCGATGAAGAGTGGTCAGAGCGGCCCGAACGAGGGACTGGCTTCGTTTAATTGCTTTATCCAATTAGTCCAAGTTACTTCATTAAGCTCCGGACTCATTGAACCGCCAGGTGCCGGGCTAGCGTTTGATTGCCGAAGAAGAAAAGGAGGTGGTTTTGGTACCAAATCGACTTTTGATCTTTTAAAAAAATGCTCCTAAACAATATTTATTTGAAACTTTATAAAGTCATTTTAAAAAAAAACTAAGGGAATCAGAACCTGAAAGAGGAGGAAGTTAAAATTACATGCATTATTACAAACTATGAAGGATTTCGGGTTCAATATATGACAGAGACAGCGCAGTTTCTAAACCAACGATCGAGCAGGGAGGCGATTTAGCCGAGAATACACTTAACCGCCAGATTTCCCCTACATGTAAAGACCGACTTAGCCCTGGGATAGTCTGCAGGTCCCAGAGGGTCCACATAAGGCTGTTAAAAGATTTCTCAACACTCTTCCACTGAGATACCCCGCTCCCTAAAAAATTGTCTTAAATTAAAAAAAAAATTACAACCATTTATAAAGAGCCTACTACTATTCAGTACATGGTATAGACTGTACGTTTCTAAGCTAAAGTCTTTGCAGGCAGATTATTTAGCCGAGTTCACACTCAACCACCGGATTTTTCTCTTAACCCTTTAACAACCACACGCCCTCAGCACTAAAGAAGATATATGCCGTCGCATTGCTTTTCTATTTATTTGCTAAAGTCGACGTGTTTAGACGACGAGTATAAATAGTGTATAGTGTATATACGACGTAATAGTATATACGTAATAGTGTATAGACGACGTGACTTTGCTTTATTCTTATCCATATATCATTCTTGTACCGTTTACTTGGACTATGGATATATTGGTATCTTGGAAGATCTGTAGTTCAGAAGATGTGTTAGTTGTTTATAGCGTCCTGTTAGTTTTTGTTGTTTTAAATTTGTTCCATATAAGTCTTCAATCCAAGCATAAAGTACTTTATGCTTGGATTGAAGATGTATTTACGCTATCATATTCCTGCAAATTGAGGAAAAAATCATGGAGATCAAATTTGCCGGGTGCGATATTGCGCAGGTGCAATTACAACATAAGATAAAATAATTATAATATTTAATTTATGCATATGAATTTACTTTTTATGTAATAGTTTATACTATGTAATGCTTTATATATAGTATAAATAGTACAAGGACAACACTATATGGAAGAGGTCATGCTGTCAACGATTGTGCAGTGATGTGCTTTTCCTGTGTTTGACTGCCCCGTTGTCACCCAATTAAGGGTGCTAAGATAAAACAAGTAAGTATATGTACTATAAACGTAGTGTATAGACGACGTGACTTTGCTTCATTCTTATTCAAATATCATTCTTGTACCGTTTACTTGAACTATCTGTGGCTTCTTGCTCCGGCCAGTCAACAATCTCATTATTTTTTTTCTATCACTTTGTGAAACAATCCTCAGTTCAACTGCCTGTATGTAGCACAGGCCGGTAGACGGGTAGCCGGTACTTAGCGATGTGATAGACGTAAAGTTCTTCACTCGCAGCAGTTAAAGGGTTAATAAGTATATTCTATTTATCGAGACTGGGTGACCCCAGGTTAGCCAGCAGATCTCACAGGGTCCTGTTAACAGCTTTGAACTCATAATCTTCAGCCCAGTAACCCAACTCTCTATCGCTGACTATACCACAACAAGAGTTAATTTATGTACATAAAAAAAAAACTGTAGTAATATATCCCATGAGGGTTTCAGAACATGACAGAAACTGCATTGTTCCTAATACTACATCTTTATTCATCCGAGATCACCTTCAATCTCCAGATTTTACCTTCTTCATAGAGGCAGTGCGAGGTCCGGGAGGGTCTGCGGCTGTTTATGGCTTACTATTATGGCTGTACTGTAAAAAAGAAATTGAATCTTCAGTACAGCAACTCAGCGCTCTAAAACCGAACTACCCCGCTCCCAAGCAACAAGTGTTAATTTTTTCAAATAATAAAAACTGTAAGTATTACTGTAATCCATAAAGGATCTTTCAATACATGGTATAGATGATAATGTATTTAAGCAAGATGGTAATTCATAAGTTGTTTCATTTCGCCAATTTTCAGTGTACCATCTGTATATAGGCCGTGTGAGGGCGGGGTGGTCTGTAGATACTACAGTGCCCCTCCATGTCTGGTTACAAATTTAATAATTTATCTGACACAACTGGATTTGAAACCGAGGCCTTCAATGCAGTGCACTACGTACAATCAAATGAATTTAAATATCTTCAGTAATTAAATTTCCTTTTTAAATTTTAATAAAACCTTACTATAATTACAGGTATATTATAATTTATAAATAGAACAATTTTTTTTATTAATAACAGAAGTCGATACCTCTAAAATAAATACATGACCTTTTTAAATCTGTTACTATTTGATACCTGTAAAATAAACGCTGTCTATTCAAATCTGTTGAAATTGACATTCATAAACTTCGTAACTTGTGTGCAATATAACTTTCAATGTTTAACAGAATGCTGTAATAAAAGTTTGAGGCGCTGTTGGGGTTTTAGAAACGAAAAGTCTAAAAAAGTTCGAGAGTACTTCTGATAATGGCAACAGTTCCCACACCAAACTCTGCCCGCTGCTCTGTGATTCAATATCCGATGGAACTTGCTCAACTAATATCTCACTTTTTATTTTTTTCTTAGTTTATATAGGAATGATTGATATTTTTTTAAAAAACCTTTACAACTACAACATGCAGAGTCTTGGATTTAGCACGCGATAGGGACTGTAAGCCATTAGTTGTGTAGGAAGATTTGGTCTAGATCAGGTTCAACCCCCCTCCCAAAAAAAAATAAGAGTAACAAATTTATAGAGGGTAGATGATCCTCAGGTCGGTCATTAGATCTACAGGGTCTACCCGACTTTGTTAACAGATTAAATAATTTATTTGCCACAGCCGGATATGAATCTTCAGCTTACCAACTTATTACTCTGCACATCGAGCTACCCCGCTCTCTTAATAGGAGTTTCATGTATTAATATTGATTAATAAGTGTAAAACTTAATAATTTTATTTGGAGAAGGTGAAAGATAAACTGACGGTGTACTAATAAAAAAATCTCTATATATAACAGAATTTTCTCGACCTCTACCCGAACCATTTTCTTCCTCATCCTTAATAATTTTACGTTTATGGAATTAACCTCAAGTCACAAAAAGTTATTTTTGTTTATAATAGTATTGTTATTATAAATATTGCAATACAAATGATTGATTATAAATCATTAGGTTTCAATTAGATCGCAAATATTAGTTTAATATTGGATTTGTGGGTTATGACTACATTGTGAACATTAATTATAAAAATTTATTTTTTAACTTATGTACATTACATTTTATTTGATTATTTAAAATAAGAATTGGTCAAAGGCAGGAAAAGTGGAAACCAAATGGATCGGAACAAGAAGTCCGATAGTCGCCATTTTATTTTCCAGCTCATTTAAAATGCAATAATAATTCGTTTCACGTTCGCAGTGAATTAATTTTATAGCAAATCGAAATCGTTATTGATTTCTATTATTTTGTCTAATTTTTGAAACCTATTACTCGTACTCTTGTTATTACAGTAGGCTTCAGAATACTAAGGTCAACAATGGAAAAGTGCCCAACAAGAATACAACATAAACATGCATCTTCTCTTTCTCGCTTTCAAAAAAGCATATGACTCTAGATAGATAAAGACTTTTGAAAGTCATGATAAATGTGGGCATACCGAAGAAATTAATCAGGCTAACAAGAATGACTCTATGACTCGAGTCGAGTTAAACTAGGGAATGCAATATCGGGAGAGTTTGAATTAAACATTGGCTTGAGAAAGGGTGATCCTCTAGCCCCTCTCATTTTAAATTTAACTCTCGAAGCAGACATCCGTACAGTAGAAACAAATCCTGGAGGAACTATTTTTTAGAGTTTTAAGTCGACAGTTTTAGAGCTGTAACTCAATTCAAGTGCCTGGGAAGTGTGGTTACAGTTTATAACAAAATAGAGATCGAAAAGCCAGAATAATAGCAGAAAATAGTTGTTATTCCGTTTTGAGAGAGTTTTGTTGTTTAAATCGCTCTATGAAATAATGAAAATACAAAACCATAGTAAGAGTGCGTACGGTAGTCATGTATGACTGTGAGATATGGCCACTGAACGAAAAATCAAAAGTAATGGTCAACTCATGGGAAAGGAAAATATCAAGAAGAATAAGGGGCGGAGTGGCCAAAAATGGGCATGGAGAAGAAGAAAGAATGAGGAGCTGTATGGTGAGCATGATATAGTGGCTTCGATAAAGAAAGCCAAAATTAGATAGATTGGAGATTTGGAAAGAATGTCAGACCACAGGGTACCAAAGAGAATGCTCAATGAGAAACAAGAGGTCAAACGAAGTAGAGGATGCCCTCGGATCAGATGGCTGGACGATGTCGAGGAGGAAGTTGCTGGGTGTACAAGACTGGAGGAAAATAGCAGATGTTAGTTGGCTGTGGTGGTGGAGGCCCAGGTTCTTGCAGGGCCTTATAGCCAAAATAATAATAATAGATTATTATTACAGACTATTATTTAATCTGTTGGCTAAATCTAGGACCCTCCTGGGGCTCACCAATACTCAATAAAGTTGGTAACCAAAAAAAGCGGTTGGGTATGATCTAGGACAAATCACCTCCCTGTACAACCGTTGACCTAGAAACAGTACAATCTCAACCATATACTAGACCGCAGACCCTTCATGTATTGCAGTGGTACACGCTATATTATTTTTTAATTGATAATTTTGTTCTAAGTGTAATTTTTATTATTATTACATGTAATTTTCTTTTACTTTAATTTGTTTTAAGCTGGTTTCTTATTAAATAAAATATACTAAAATAACTGTTTTCTAGCTTTAAGAGTTTTCTTTTTCTAAATTATTAAACAAGTTCGACGTGACTAAAGGGCTGTCTGTACCGGCAGGATCCACTGACCTTCAGGACCCTCCGACCTGGGACCAGGACGAGATAAAGGGAGGGATGGATTAGAAGGAGACCCCCCCCAAGGGAACTGTTCGCTACAACAGCCCCATCCCAGGAAATGTCTACTTTCCTCCTCCAATCCAACAAACTGCTACTCAACAACTCCTTTATTTCTAACGGTTACAATAACAGTTCCGAAATACGACAGGCCTCTATAATAAAGAAACTAATTCCATAGCTGATAATAATATTAATAACGTAGGAAGTAACAATAATCGTAACCCCACTTATGATCTTGCTTAATTATACCTCTTTTAAGAAGATGTGATCATCCCATCTTTGCTTTGGTTTCATGCGCACCCATTTAGAGGGTTGCTGTTTTAGCTATGATCTTATTAATACGATAAATATAAACTGAAAAATCAATTAATATTGATACTTGATCTGTTAACCGCAAGGAATGGGTCCAAGAGGATCTGGAGACCCTTCTAGGGCTTGCTCAGCCTCTAAATAAGGGAGAAACCTAGTGGTTGAGCGAAGCCCTGGACAAATCACCATCCTGCATAACCGTTGTCCTGGACCACTTTCATGAGCCAAGAACCATCATGAGCTGTAATAGTACAGATTACTTTAAATTAATATTGTCTGAAACAATTCTGGGAAGTATAATTCTGTATAATCTAGAAACAGAAACCTTCGAAATTAAAGTGACAATTAGGGCTTAGGAACGGGTGTAGTTTTAAAAACTGCTGCAACACATCCCAAAGAATGAGTGAAGATCAGGATGAAATAATCGATAGGGTGAAAATGATTAATATGATTAATATGTTATGGGGATTTTAATTTAATTTATGGATCAGGCGCTAATTTTGCACCTTAAAGTATCACTTAACCTAACTATTTGTTGCAAACTCCTGGTATACACTGTTACTAATTAAAAATTTAAAAGATCCTTGACTACAGAGTTGTGTTAAGACAAGGATTTGTAAAGAAAGCGGAGAACCTTACAAGGCAGTTCATTGCGAGGTCCAGAGCCTCAGTGGCTCCATTTGTTATTGATTGAGCACTCAATCTTTTAAAGGTTTGAGAACAAGCCGAGGTTAGGAAACCTCTCTAAGTCCTTCGTCTTCGAAACCAGTCGAGGTTTGGTCATTTTTAATTCACTTAGTTTGTTGAATAGTATAAAGGCTGTAGAAACTCAGGATCGAAACTGATTCCGTAAAATTAGGTTTAGGATCTCATTATTTATCATCCATTGTAACGAGAAATAATAACATGCTCACTACAGTCTATTTTTTAATTATGATACGGATGATTTTTTGCAGGCTTATTTACAGTTAAATCATAAGAAATATTTCTTTTTTTATTAAATTTATTTATTGATATTCACAACTGTATTACAATAATACAACAAGTAAATAGGCTAAGTGATACGTAATGACTTGAGGTAATGACAAGTAGAGAAACTACCCTCTGATAGTACTCAAATCACTAGTAACTAAGAAGGTCACATGGCCATCTTCTTTTCAGACACCTCGGAGGATTATCTGGAATTGAAGAGGAAGCTAGGTTTGAAACTAGAAGGATTGAGTGGGAAGGAAGTTTATTATAAAAGGATAGATAGCGGGCTCGGGCCAAATCAGCAACAGATGGGACATTAAGGTCATTATGGATGACTTTGTTCTTAACAAAATAAGGAACATTGAGGATTTTACGAAGGATTTTGGTTTGTAGGGATTGGATACAAGAGGAATTCGATAGCTTAGTGGCTCTACTCCGTAAGTCCAAATAGGTCGTATGATGGTCATGTAGATGAGTCTTTAGTAGTTAATTAAGAGCTTAGAGCGTTTGTCAAGTAAGTGTTGAAGTAGCCTGAAACGTCGATTGATTTCTTGTCTTTTCAGTCTTTGGATTCAAGGTTAATCGTTTATGGAGATGCAACCCTAAGTATCGGATCTGTTCTACAGGTACCAGTGGGATATTATTAAAGGATACTGAAGGGCAGGAAGTCAGTGGTTTACGACGTAAGGTAAAAGTGACTTGATGCGATTTTCGAGAATTTATTTTAATTCTCCAGTTTTGACACCATTCTTAAAGACCAGTGATATGGGATTGGAGGCTTATAAAAAATATTTAAAAATGGATTATATAAGTATCATACAAATGCTAAATAATAATGATGTATCGATAATAAATCAAAAGAAATCCTGGTTCAATTCGCGCTGCGGGCAAGATTTCTATTTAGTTTGCAGCCGGAGATGGATCATATAGGATCTAAGACCCTCCTGGGGTTCACCCAGCCTCTATAAAATATTATCAAAATAAGGCTGGAAATCTGGCTGTTTAGCGTGACAAGACACCTCCTTGCAGAACCGTTGTCCATGAAACAGTACATTCTCTACCATATACTAAACCCTTGAGAGCTCATAAAATACACGCTAGCAGATTAATGGAAAAATTCCAACAAAAAGCCTTAAATCTCATAACTAAAACAGGAAAAACTGTCAATATTTCGCCCATTTAGGCATCTTACGGACACAAACAGAATAACAGGAAAGACAAAGAAAAAAAAAATGAACATAGCACATCCATACTCAAAATGGCGTTAGACGCTAATTGGTGGAAATAACCACCATCTCCAAACTAAAATGTACTGGTTCAAATCCAGCTGTAGCAACAGGGGCTCACCCACTGAGAGAAAAAATTTCCATTTTTCCAGTGATCTTGGGCAAATCAGATACTTGCTCAACCGTCGTCCTAGAAATAGTACAGTCCCTACCATGAACTGAAAGTTGGAAATTTCTTTAAAAAAAACAAACAAAAAAACTAAATTCCATGGCAATTATACGGAGAGTATTAAAGTTTATTAAAGCTGTGCTATGATCAGACTAGTTAATCGTTTAATGGTTTTATGTGTAATATTAACGTAGATGATTTTGGAATTTATTTTTATTTTATTTATTTTAGATAATAAATAAACATTGAGAAAATTACTTCCTAACAATCTATAATTATCTACGTATCACCTAATATATCTCATTTTACGAAACTATCAGAAGGTATATGGCGATTTAACCTATAATGTAACCCCTGGTAAAGGAGAGCAGGAAAAAAAAATATAACTAAAAGATGGAAGAAGAGGAGCAATTCATCATATAGAGGTATTATGTAAATCAGATAGAGGATTGAGGTGTTATCGCGGGGACCATAGACCTGCTTTTCAGGATCGTCCATCTTAATATTTTATGGGCAGGACGGGTCTACCCGGCTAATATCAATGTGTCTGTCTCTCGCTTCTTGTCAACTATATACCTTCCCATTCCTGGGGTTTATTCTTCATCTCTTCACGTTAGATTTATATGTATTTATGTATATGACGTATTATATACTCACCTATATACATAACATAGTTTGCCCCCGTGGGCATGGATCACACTACCCCTTTTATTTTCATGAGTTTTTAGAATTTTCTAATGATGATAAATACATTATATAATAGAACGCTGTCCTACATGTGCAGAGGTGTTATAGAACATTATATGTTTTTTTTTGCTTAAAAATACCTAGCCTGTATTTCTGTACACCGGAGGCAAAGAACACAGGCTCACATTTTTGTAACTTTTGTATTTGTTCAGCAGAGCCAATTTTCTTTAACTTCGAACTATTTTATTAACTTTAATAACCATTTTTGTTTCGTTACTTATAGAATCATCTTGAAAAATAGTGAAGCACCCCGAAAACATAGAAAATCTCTCTTCGGATATATCAAGCAGATTATGGCTTCCAAACCACTGGTAATAAAGAAACCAAAAAACCTGAAAGAGAATGTGAACCAATCAAAAGCCACCCAATTCAAGCCTAACCAATCAGATCACTAGAAGAATAGGCTATGTCCTCGGACCCGTACAGGTATAAATACCGAAGGATAGAAGGAAATTTTCTGACTCAGCTTAAGCCCTGAGGAAGCAAGCAGTATGGCTAGCGAAACTTTAGCAGAAAATTTGACGACACAGTCGAAATCAGAAGAAATATTTGATGGATGGATTTAAAATATTGTTCGCGGCAATTTAAGAAAGTATTTATCTAAAATAAAATTGTTCATATTTTGGCATTGAAAAAACCATTAAAAAACACGAAGGGTCTTGGATTCAGAACATGGTAAAGTCTGTAAGGACAATGGTTGTGCAGGGAGATGATTTGTCTGAAATCACTTCAAGCGCTAGGTTTTACCCCAATTTAGAATGCCCACTCTACAGAGGCTGGGTGAATCCTACGAGAGTCTCGTCCTTAACTGATAACAGATTCTGCTGGATTCGAATCCGGGACTTTCAGTGCTCAGCAGCTCAGTACTCAACATACTATTCTACATCAGTCATCATAACGATATAGACAAAAAAAAGTTCACACAAATGCAGCACATCTGACATCAACGCACATAGAATCATCATCGCAGTACGTCCCTTCAGTGTCAGTTCAAAATCCCTTCAAATTTGGAATCACAGAGTTTGATTGGCCCGAGAAGAAATCTAAACTAGAAACTATATAATGATTATTGAATCTTCCTGACGCATAAGTTCCTTAGAATTCCGGAGTTTTAATCGAGGCAATAAGGATAATAAAGAAATAATATTAAACGCAAGTAATTGAGTGAACTATGATCTTATTCTATTTTTTTTATTCTATTTTTTTAATATAAGAATAAGGATTATTAATGAAAAGTACTTAATTAATTAAATTCTAATCAAAGACAAAAATAGCTTATATATTAATACTTTTATTCTAAAGGGGCTTATCCCAGAATATATAAAGACGTTACTTCAATTGTTAATAATGTCATTACTGGCATTATTGCTTATAACATTCTAAGACGATATAACGTCTTAATCTCAAGGAGTGCCAGTTGACTTAACATTAGAGAAGATGAAGGGACTGGAGTCGGTTATCAGTGTGTGCATAGATGGCTGCCCTCAAACCTCAAACACCTACTCACTGAAATTCAAGCACAAGATAGCAAGATATCCAAGCCTCAAGACTTCAAGATAACAAGTACCTTACAAAAAGAGGTCCTCTTCCTTAAACGTATGAAGTACAAGATCATTACTATATGATCATTAAATATACATAAAATAACGATTATTAATTCTCAAATAAAATATCAGTTGATTTTCACATAGCTCGGATTTTAAAACTAACATTAAAGAAAGGATAATATAATATATATATATATATATGCACACACACACACATACACCTATGGGAGCGGAGTGGCTCATTTATAGAGCACTGAGTTGCCATGCCGGAAATCCTGGTTCAAATCCCGCTGTAGGCGTTACTTTTATTTAGTCTGCGGCGGGAGATGGATCATATGGGATCTAGGACCCTCATGGGCTCAACCAGCCACCATAAAATATTATGAAGAGGACATAAATTTATATGAAAATTATAACAATTGAGAAAATAATAAAATAAAATATTTTTTTTCATAGGATTAGATGTTTTGGCAAAAACTTTCTTTTCCCCATTATTTTTAAAATATTTTTTTTCATATTATACCTTAAACTTTTGATTATATTTTTTTGAAACGGTTCTCACGAAGAGCCTTTGGTTCAGTACATGATTGTTGTTAAGCTCAAATGTTATATTTCCCCAATAAAATGTACACAATGTATAGATGCTGGGTGAAATCTGCTAATTCCACAGAGTCGAATCATGGCTATTCTCATAGTAAATAGTTTACCTGTAAAATAGTTTATATAATCGGTTTCGAGCCAGAGTAAGTATACGACTACATATTCGAATGAAATGAATCCACATATTTCATTAACTACTAAAATTTGTATAGATTCATATGGAAATTAACCTAATTTATTCTGAAAAAAACATCTGTTTTTTACATAATAACAAATTCATGTTAAAGTCTTGGGGGAACGTAACTTATAAGATCTCGGATTTCTCAAAATAATATTTCTTTTGAACAATAGATTTCTCTCGACAATTAACACTATTATGTTTTTTCAATAAATTATAAATTATTTTTAAAAAAAGCTGTACCAGTACAACCCATGAAGGTTTCAGCAATTGTACTATTTCTATGCCTCAGATCCTAAAATCAAAGTTACCTACTTTACAGAGGCTGGATGAGCCCCGGAGGAGTCTCGAGGTCCTACAGGATCGATTCGCGGTCTTACACCTCTTACACGCTGAGCTATCCTATCTGTATAAAATAACTAAATTTAAAAATAGAAGAATCCAAATGGTACAAGTATTAGTTTAAATAAAACAGTTTTAAATTTTTCATGATGCTTCGGGCATAAGATCTCATATATTCCCACGTTTCCCCATCTCCAATGGAAATCGCACTGCGGGATTAACATAATGGTGGGATTCGTATGAGTATGCAGGTATGAATTTTTAACTGACCTCATTTTTGGCCATGTTCTGGATACTGTATTATTTTTAGCCAGAGACTAGATATCCATTTATATTTAAATATCTAGTCAAATATAAAACGATATTTTTATTTGATCAAAAATATTTAAATTCTACCTAGCTACTATTATATATTATGTAATATAGATATTTTTCTTAGCCTTTAAGCGTCATATTTCACCTGTAAGCCAGAAGCGGACGGTCTAATCATGGTTAGACTAGTAGAAGTGACCATTCCTTAGCTTTTATTCTCTCACTTCAGTTAGTTATGAAATTATGTTTCGAGATCTCTTTTTTGGAATGATATAAAATAAATGTTTATTTCATTTTATTATTCAATGAAATTTACAACTGTATTATTGTAATACAAGTAAATAATATGAATGGTACATAAAGACCAGTAGAGAAACTATCCAGTGGTGGTACTCAAATAAAAAGTTCACGAGACCATCTTCTTTTCATAAGTCTCGGAGGATTATCAGGAATTGAAGAGGATGTTAGGTTTGAAACTAGTGGTTTTGAGTGGAAATTTCTCATGAAAAGATTGATATCGGATTCGGACCAATTCAGCAACAAATGGGACATTAAGGTCATTATGGATTACTTTGTTCGTAACAAAGTAAGGAGCATTGAGGATTTTACGAAGGATTTTGGATTGTAAGGATTGAGGAATTCGATGGCTTAGTTGAGCCTCAATGCTTTACCCCGTAAGTCCAGATGGGTCTAATTATTGTTATGAATATGAGTCTTCTGTAATTATTGAGATCTTAGAGCGTTTGTCTAGTAAATGTTGAAGTAGGCTGAAACGGCGAGCTGTTTCTTGTCGTTTCAGTCTAGTAGAATATGAGAAATTGAAATTGAGATGCGGTCTTCAGATATTCTATTCCTTGAAAAAATAAAATAAAAAAACAATGTATACTGGTAGCTAAAAATAACCTCACTTCTATATCCTATGTAAGAAGATTGATCCTACAGGGGAAGAAAAAGAAAATAAATCTTGCGAAAAAGGCCAAAAATGTGTGTACGTGGGGATCTCAAGGTAAACCCGTCTAAAATGTTATAGAAATTTAAATTATAAAATATATGCATAAGGACAGAATATAACTAAAATAGTTTATGTCATTTTCTTCAGGCAAACTAAAACAGACACTCACGGAAATACATAGCTAGATCAAGTTGCCCTTTTGTCCCGAAACTTAGAAAATTGCAGTTTAAAATACTACAATCCTTCCAACTAATTATATTAGGATTATATCTGATACTTGGCCATTAACTATTAAATTTAAACGGTCTCCTAAGGTATTAGAAAATAAGGTATTTCGTAGAAAGAGTACAATGGAGAATACTTTCTTATTCTCATTTTAACACCAAGATTTTTACAGGTCGACTAACAGCTTTACGTGCCCATCGAATTTATCATTTATCGAAGATTAAGAAGTGCTTGTAATGCTGTTGAGCTTAATAACGAACTTATTACTAAACATATAATTAAGGCTGTAGGGCTTATTAACGAACGAATTACTAAACAGATTATTGATGCGCTATGGAGTCGACCAGCCTAAGTTATTTTGTGTTCCTGTTTAGTCAACTTAGTAACTTTGTGCTGATAAGGCTAATCAGAAGGGGCAATCTCAATTTTTGCCTCTCCAGGTATATTCAGGATAGAAATCTTTAACAAGTACCTGATACTCCATAGAAGCATGACCGCTTTTTACGTCATCTCCGCAGGACGGCATAACCAAGAATTTTATTGCTCTCTCTAAACGGTTATTTAAATAATTTAGAAGGTCGATATCCTAATAAATGACCCACCGGTGAACATCCTACTGTTTAACTGAGACGTAGAATGGATAATTATACTAATGGTGGTCTTACGGACTTGGTATTTTGTAGTAATGGAAGTTCTCGAATAGCGGTTGATGTATTGGGATCACTACGAATGATTTTCCAAGTATTTTACTATAATTAATATTATAAAAACATTGTTATTAGATATGAAATAATATATGTTTTATATAAATATAAATCACTATTCATAGTAGGCCTTTTAGAAGCTCCCCTCCCCCCATTTCGGGAGTAGAATTTTTGTTTGTTAATAATTTATTCATTGAAATTTACAACTGCATTATAACAATACGACATCAATAATCAATATTGAGGATTTTACGAAGGATTTTGTATTGTAAGATTGGATATGAGAGGAATTCGATGCCTTAGTGGAGCCCCAAAGCTCTATCCCGTAAGTCAAGATGAGTCTATGAGTCGTTTTTAATTAATTGGGAGCTTAGAGCATTTGTCTAGTAAATGTTGAAGTAGCCTGAAACGGCGAGCTGATTCTTGTTGTTTCAGTCTAGTATGATGATTCAAAGTTAAACGTTTGTCAAGTTGTAGTCCTAAGTAACCGGGCCTGCTCTATAGAAATCAGTGGGATGTGGAGAGCTGAATTAAAATTAAATATTCAAATGTAAATAGAAATGGTTGACTATATAATTCTAAGAATAGTGTGGAATGGTGAGGGTGTGTAGCCAATGAATTACACAAAATAAGATATAGTTATTTTATTGCACCTACGTTTCGACCTATGATTTAGGCCATCTTCGGGGTTGAGAATATTGAGAATAGCAATGTTTTATATAGTTTTTTTCTGTTTCTTCTATTATAAACTCTGAAGTCATATAAATATTAAATTGAAATCAGGGAAAATAAAATAAGTTAGCCTTATTATGTTCATTCATTGACAGCATCCCTGGACTATTTTATACTTTTATTACAAATTAATGATGTTTATTAAGTAAAAGTGGCTTTTAATTTACTCCTTAAGGACCTAGATATCGATCCTGAGGAGTACAGAAAAGAATAAAGGGAGGATATCCCCGGCAGGATTAAGCCGAGTCGCCAGAAGATCCTGGGGATATAATTAAATTTCTCGGCGGCTTTTTCGGCTAATGAAGGAACTATTAGCAGGTCCCAGTTCCTGTTATCCGCGTTCCTCAGAATCCTCACATATCCACTGGCTCCTCTTTCATCAAATATCAAGTAGGATTCACAATTTACGGAATTTTTGAGGTTCATTTGAATAAATTTCCATGCCTTCTCTGCGACGAAAATAATTTGTAAAGCATATTAATCAAAGTACCTAGGCTTGGAATGATATAAATTGCAAAGTAATGACCTCACGACGGTGAATAGTTAAGCTGAAGGGTCGAGGTTCGAATCCGGCTCTGGAAAATAAATAATGTAATACGTTAACCGCGATAGATTGACCCTGTGGAATCTAAAGGCTGTTCTGAGGCTTATTTATCTTATATGTATCGGACCGGGCGTTATAATAAAAATAAATATGAATTTTAATAATGAGGAAAATACAGTAACGACAAATAGGTGACTCAGGCAGGTAGAGAGACCCCCTGGAGGTCAAGAGGTACCAAAGAGGGGGTCCAAGACTCAACCTTTGTGGAAAAGCGCTCTCTGAAAGGACTCCGAGGAAGAGGTTCGAGTTTTGACTTCTGGAAGGTAGATCAGCGGGGGTAACCGAAATTGGGGCTCCTGGCGATGAACAGCCAGACCCGGGGAAGACATACCTCACCAAGAACTCTAAATGCATCCCTGTTTTACCAGATAAGTTTCTATTTTAGTCAAATTTGTATTTTACTGAGAGGGATTGGAGTGGCCTAGTGGTAGAGCACTGAGTTGCCATGCCGGAAATCCTGGTTCGAATCCCGCTCCAGGCAAGACTTTCATTTAGTATTTTTGCAGCCGGAGGTGAGTCAAATGGGATCTCGGACCCTCCTGGGTCTCATGCAGCCTCTATAAAATGTTATGAAAATAGGGTACCCAAAATAAGGGGAAAATCTGGCGGATGAGCAGTCACCTTCTTGCAGAACCTTTGTCCATGAAGAAGTGCACTCCTTAACATGTACTGAACCAGAGACCCGTTCACAGGTTGTAGTGGTACAATTTTTTTTTGTATCTATTTTATGACAATTATACCTGAATCTTCATTGTAATTTTCGAATACCTAAAGATTCCGTTCATATTTCAAAGTTAGTGGTCTCGTTCCACATCCATATGAACCAGTAGGCAGGATTGCAGTTTTATAAAGTCCAATTTTTTATGTTTCGGGACGAAAAGTGTGAACTAGGTAATCTCTAAACCGATAAATAACAATAATTATCTGTACTATAAGTTTAATTTAAGTTCTGTGTGTATTTTATGGCAATCCTTCTATTATATCTGAATCATTATTGTTCATTTAAAAATCTATATATATTAAATGATATCCCAAATACGAAATTGTATTAATAAAGTAGGTTCATTATAATTCTTTGGAGCTTATATATTTATTATATGGAGCCCAGATGCAATATATATATTTATGAATACTATATTGATGGTTTTGTTATGGCATTTAGTTGACTGATCAGTAAATTGGTAAACACACAATCAACCTTTAGAAAATAATGGAATTCAGAATACCTATAGTTAGGAAGTTTGTAGTAAAAATTATATTAAATAATTACTCTACCTTCACAAAATCAATAGAATATTTAAAACTTATTTAATACCACAAATCATAGCAGAATGTACTCTTAATTTGGAAAATCCTATGTATTGTCATCCTCCTGCACAACAGTTTTCTTGGAAACAGTACAGGTTCTACCATGTATTGAACCCTAGACCATTCATGGTTTGTAGAGTTTTTTTTGCAATGAACTCAAAAAGTCTTCTAGGAATAAAAAAAAATCATTCAATATTTCACAAATAGATACAGAGAGTCTATTATCATATTATTATGAAGATTTTAGATAGAATACAGGAAGCTTTTTTTTTACATTTTGTTTTTATTAGTTGATTTTTTTTTGGCACTTATTGATTATTTATCTAACTATTCAACTTACGTAACAAAGGGCCAATAATGAACCCAAGAAAGAATCTTCATGGTTTGTACTTTTTTTTTTTCTTCCCCTTCCTGCCATCACTGGCATATGGGGTTCATGGTTTGTACTGGTACCAGTTGATTTTTCTTTATTTGTTTTAAGAATTTTACTAAATACAAGAAATAATTACAGAAATATTCCATGGTTTTGGATTCAATTTTGTCATTTGTGCCAGATATAGAAAAATAACTGCCTATAATGTTTCAGAGAACTTCCTATAAAATACTGTGAGGTCTTGATATACCTTTACAAACTCATCTGGATACTAAACGCACAATACCAGAGAATTTAAATAATTTATTAAATAATTAACATTAAATTAATTATTTAACATCACTTTATGCTGTTGTGGTTAATCATACGATGCTACACTGAGAGTCCTAAATTAATCTGGGCACTCAGCCCAAAAAAACAAAACATGAAATTTCTCCAAAAGGTGATATTCAAAGTATATATGTTAGCGTAGATATTGCATTTAAATATAATAAAAATATTATTATGTAAATAAAAGAAAAGATTTATATATAATAGAAAAATATATTAGAGAAAAGATTTCCCTGAGGCCTGTATTATGAAGAAGTTGACAAAGTAGAATGAATTTATATCAGCAGACCAAACTGTCTTATTCTTATTCACTGCTTTCATTCCTTGTGAGTGCCTCTGTATTTTTATCTCATGTTGTCCCTATACACTGTTATACTCATATTAAAATTTAAATATTGAGAAGTAATATTTTTTTAAATAATCATAAATAAAATAAATAATACATGGGAATTAAAGTAACGAAGATAAAAAAAACAAAAACTTTTTTACACTTATTTTGACTAAATATAGTGCTGAAATGATCTACATTCTTGAACAGTTCCTAAATATGTGTATAAATATCGATGTATGAAAAAATACATCGATATTTACATTTAAAATTGAAATATATTAAAGTAAGAAAAAAGCCATTATCCAGTCATACTTCATTATTTATAAATTCTTCATAATTTTCGACATTTAGTCATTATCAATAGTTAAAATTTATGGTTTAATAGTTATATACATTATAGGTTTATGCATAAAACTATAAATTTTAACAATTGATAATGACCAAAAGTCGAAGCTCATGAAGAATTAATAAATAATGAAGTATGACTGGATAATGTTTTTTTCCTAATTTATTATCTTTAAAGTATTTAGTCCAGTGAAATATATCAAATTGAAAATATATTCATTGAATTAATGGATATGGGATACTAATAAATAAATATTAAACCCAATATAATAATAAATAGCTGGAAAGGAAGTTAAGCAATTAATCATGACAGTGTGTAAAAGGCTGAGCTGCGGTGCTGAAGTTCATATCAGGTTGAGACAGGTTGATTATTTTGGTAATTGTGTATTAACGCTACCGCAGTTTTATTTTATGACAGTTAGTTTTTATAACAGTTATCTTGGATAACGTTTTTAAATCTATTTAATGGGGTACGAATTTTAAATTGGATTTCGGTGGAAAATGGGCCGATATACAGTTTAATATGGATTGAAAACAGTCTCTATTTTCTTTCACCTGATGCACATTTCCAAAAGTTATGTTGACCAAAATGTCATTTCATGCGAATAGGTACATTTTCGCTTTTTGGTAAAATATTTCGCTCCTGAAAAAATAAAATTGCATCTTCTTCTGTTTTGGGCAAATCCCAAATACACATTTTCGTAGCAAACAAGAACAAATCAGCTGTTAGAAATATAACTGCTTGCGCATGCGAACAAGATTGCTCTTTACGCAAATATAACTGCGGTGGCGTTAATACACAAGTACCATTATTTAATCTGTTACCAGCCCACAATGGGCCCTGATGACCTGCAGAAATTTCTGGGCTCTCCCAGCCTCGGTTGAACAAATGTTATTGAGGAAATCACTTCCTTGCAGTACCGTAGTCCTACAAACGATAGCCTGTACCACGAACTGAACCAAATACCGTTCCAGGATTGTAGTGGTATAGGTTTTTTTTCTTAACCAACATTAAAAGTAATCTACGGGGGAAAATCTTTTAAAAATGTAACGATAACGGTCTCGAATTACCGACCCCCCCCCCCGAAATTTACTGATAAGACACGTAGTAGAGATAGATAAGGGATGGCACCTGCTCAAAGGTGATGAGCCCAGAAGATGGGAATAGTATAAGCTTTTAAGCCGAGCGTGTCCTAGCTTCTTTATCCGTCGATACCGTTCTTCCTTATCCACCATCTTTATATATCACAAAATATATAATATATATATATATATATATATATATATATATATATAATTATATATATATATACATATATATAATAGCAATTTGGAAAGCATATTTTGAAACTTACTTTAATACCTCCTGGTACATTTAATCTAAGATTATATGTTATATTATGTTATAAAATTATGATTCTGTTATATTATCTTATAACAAATTTTACCTTTTTTATTAAATGTTTTATTCTATAATTAAATATTTTTAGTTTTTAGTGCATAGTTATATATAAATATAAATGTATATACACTGACGGGCATAAAATTGTACCCCCTTGATTTTTCCATGTTTTCATCTAAAAATATTTCTGCTTTGGATTGTTTTTTTGTTTTTTTAATAAATATGGCGTTTATTTTTTTAATGAATAAATATGTATTTTCTTCGTTTGTTTTCAATTAGGAATGTCAATATAGAGTATAATAACCCTTAATCATTAATTCAATGAAAGGACTGTAGATTCCAATGAACAGGTGTAAAATTTGTAAAATGTTTTTTGTCCACATTTAGATTCGCAGGTAGTTCCACCCTAGTACTTTAAATAATTTTCTATCAGAGTTCGATCTAGGTTCTCGAATCCCGCAATTTTCGGAGAAGTGGACAGTGATACTCTTCACCCTTTTTAAAACTCTGAAGATATAAGTATATTATCAGAACCAGTTGGCTATAATGGATACGAAACAAAGAAAAAGTAAAGAAAAAAATAAAAGAAAACATATAAAATACAAGAAAAATCTGTAAACGAGGCACGTTTTTATCTGGATATAATGGCCAAGGGGAAGAGATGTTTGCAAAGGTTTCGCCAATAGCCGAAGTTATTCCCTCAAGGACTCTGATTTACACTAAGCCAATATCTATAAGTCTAGGGCGCTGTCTTTAGGCTCTTGTGTAAAACATTCAGGATAACAACATGTAGATCAGGAATAAAAGATAAATAAGTAAGGATTTAGCAAAAAATACATCGTCAAACAATATATTAGAACAGAAAAAGTTGTTTGTTTATTCATTTAACGTCACTTTATACTGCTATGGCTAATCGGACGATGCTACAGTAGGAGCTATAAATGTTGCCTATCCATGTATAATTAGGAGTACCTAACACCGCTCTGGCGCGAGACCACCATTTTACTTCCCCTCCAAAGGACGACATAACTAACGATCGAATGTGAAAATAGCACATTTATAGTTATCTATCTATAAATATCGATGAACTTACTGTCCATCTCCAGTATCCTTTAATAATATCCTACTGACTCCAGTGGAACAAATCCGATACTTAGGACAAACGTTTAACTTGGAATTACTAGACTGAAAAGACACGAAAATGGCCACTGTTTCATGCTGCTTCAACACTTACTAGATAAAAGCTCTAAGCTCCCAATTAATTACAAAAGGCTCATATACATGACCTATTTGGAGCTTTGGGACTCCACTAAGACATCGAATTCCTCTCGTATCCAAACCTTATTTTATTACGAATAATGTCAGCCGTATTAACCTATTATCCCATTTGTTAATGATTTGATCCGAACCCGATATCACTCTTTTTATAAAAAACTTCCCTCCCAAACTCGAATGTACCACATTCACGTGTTTGGTCTGGTTTAAATACTAACAATATAGAATTTTGGAATAGATTCGGCAAAACATTGGATAAGTTATGTTCATATGTTTTGCTGTGGCGATTTTTTTCTAAAACCGCAACGAATTCATCAGATATTAAAGCAGAATATCGATTACGACATATTAAATAGTTAGTAACTGCGGTCTTTTGAAACTTTCTATCATGATTCAATGCAAACGAACGAAGAATCCACTTACGATTGTTGTTCGTTGTAGAACAATAATCGAATAATGCTTTCTGACTTATTAAAATACATTATTCGATAAAGCGTATACAAAGTCATCTATAAAGCACAAAATCACGTTTAAAGACATAGATAAAATATATTTGACGATATGCAATGATTTTGAATGAACATTGAAATAGTTTTTTCGCTCTCCTGAAAAATTGTGTTTTCCACTTTCGATACTCAGCATTTCTATCGGAAATTTATTTTTAAAATGTTTATGGCAACATATTCCTCCGTAGCAACTTTTTTATAAACATTTATAACTAATTGAAAATGAAATATTCTATTTCTTTGATTTTATTGTTATATGCTATAATTTTTTAAATATTTAGAAATATTATACTATTCATTATTCAAATATATCAAGACAGAATGAAGACATATTACGTCCTTTCGACCTTACTAGTTTGCTCATTGGATTGAAGCCAAGAAGGGAAAATGTTTGCCCAACGTTTAGGTCCATCCCTTAATGAAGGGCCTAAGTATTATGCGATACTTAACACCATGTTTACAAAAGTCGCAAAGTTTGATGACAACTTACTAAGTCCCTTACCAACAGCCTGCCAGATTTATATAAATAAGTATTTCATGTTATTTAAAAAAAAATTAATTGAACCGGGAAAGAAAACGGTTCGGGTGGAGGTCAAAGAAATAATTCCTTAAATATTGATAAAATGTTTGTTATAAACCGATGTTTTGACCCTTACTGCAAGTCTTCTTCAGGGCTGGATAGGCAAGGTACATATTTAAAATGAAATCATTTATAAAAATGGAACTATTAAAGTAAGATTAAAAAAAAAGAATAATTTAAATCTACACACATTATAAAACAAACGACTCGGCCGCGTTTGTACGCGGTAAACTCAATACCTACTGCACGAATTTTCATGCGGTTGCCACCAATAGATAGAGCGATTCACGAGAAAGGTTTTGGTATATAATTTGTCCAGAGTTTTGTGTAAATTGGTTGGAATATAATGATAATTGTTGAAAATATAGGAAACAGTATAGCCTTCAGGGATGTTTCATCGATGAGGCTGCATAATCCCTTTGACATATAACGAAACAATACATGGAGATATATTCCTCTTTTATATATCTACAAAAAAGTCACAGATACCATAAATCTATCTTTTAAGGATAGCTTACTATACCTATTTTATCATCTAAAAATTGATAATGTACAACGCGTTATTTTGAAAGCTACTTAGAAGAGTACCGTATTAATCCTTATCAACTTATGCACTTTAGTTAGCTTAAGGATTTCATGCGCATTATTAGAATATTTTATGCTATACAATTTAAATGAGAATCTTATGGTTTATTGCAAAAAATTCGTATTGAAAAGATTCGTATATAAGGAAATATTTTGTTTTTATGTTTATAATATATACATAATAAAATACATTAGAGAGACAAAACATGTAGAAATAATATGTCGTACTACCCGTGCAAAGCTGCTATAAAATAAAATAGAAGTAGTATTTAAAAATTTTAACTAAAACGTTTCATATGAGAAATAGTAATGGTGAGAAACTACACCTAAGGAATAATAGGTATCAGTTCAGCATGTTGTCACTTCGAGTGTAGTTACAATAATAGGTATCAGTTCAGCATGTTGTCGTTTCGAGTGTAGTTACAATAATAGGTATCAGTTCAGCATGTTGTCGCTTCGAGTGTAGTTACAATAATAGGTATCAGTTCAGCATGTTGTCGCTTCGAGTGTAGTTACAAGTTTTAACTTTCATTCGTTTCTTTCCAAAAATACAAATTATCCCTTTAGTTCGGATAAATAGATATAATACATATACAATGAACATTGCAACAAACATATATCATATATACTTCGATTTATTTTATATTCGAAATAAAAACCATTATTTCTCATTGAAATGATTAGAAAAATCTAAACATTTCCCATTATCGCAATATTTTTTTATAGTGAAATTCACGATAGTTTGTATTTTTTGAGAATATTAAAAAGGGGATGAATAAACTTAAAACTGCTGTGAATTAACTCCAAGCGACAATCAGAAAAGAAAAAATAATAGTTATGCAATACATACAATGAAACGTGGAAATATAACTAATAAACATGTAAAACGCAGCATACCTTGTAAAAGACTTAAAAGATAGGACAAATGTAAATAGTGAATCTAAAATAAATAAAAGAATACTTCAATATATACATTTATTTGTACAGGATGTCCCATTTCAAGTGGATAAATGTTTTTAACTTTCAAACGAAACAAAATTCAGAAAAACGATTCAGGTAAAAGTTGTAGTTATTCAGCCCTAGTTTGAAGAAATAAAAAAAAACATTTTTTGGTTTTTCACTTTAAATGGTCAATATCGACCTTCAAAAAATATAGTTTCCTCTTGATCCCCATTTATTTTTATTTTTCTGAAATGTACAATCAAAAACATGGAATAAATGTACCTAACATTTTTTTCTATCTTTCATAGTTTAAGTAGAAAAAGCATTCACTACTACTTTAGTATACCTCCTTTACGAGGAAACGTAATGTAGCATTAAGTTATTTAATTTAAGAGTTTTTAGTCGAAATAACTTACTAATAAAGGTATTTTGAATCTTTCAGAAAATGTCTGGACATTTAAAAACCTTCTGTGAAGACAGCATACTGAAGTAGTGAGCTTCAGATACTTCTTCTACTTGACCTATGAAAGATAGCAAAAATGTTACATACCTTTTTTCCATGTTTTGTATTGTACATTTCAGAAAAATAAAAATGAATGAGGGTCAAGAGCAGAATACATTTTTTGAAGGTCGATATTGACTACTTAAAGTGAAAAACCTAAAAATGTTTTTTTATTTCTCCAAACTAGGCCTGAATAGCTACAACGTTTACCTGAATCGTTTTTCTGAATTTTGTCTCGTTTAAAAGTTAAAAAAGTTTGATCCACTTGAAATGGGACACCCTGTATGTCGATATAACCATCCCCAAGGGATTCTCGTGGAAGCGTGTATGGAGAAACCTCCCATTGAATGTTTTCTTAGTGTGTTATAAATACATAAAAAAAATGAAAAGTATGAACAGTGGCACTATCTGTCGGAGAAAAAGAGAAATAAGCTGACACAAATGTGCCATTTTTAAGAATGGAATATTCATGCCAGTTTACTATGCTAGTTTATTCAGTCTACAGTTTTTCTCTGTATGGTTTCTTACAGAATTTTTAGTCTGGGATGTAGTTTATTTCCTATGGTTGTATTCTCTTTCTGCCCTGAAGATGCCTGAGGTGAAATATTTACAGGTTTTTCTTGTTTTCTATTTTAGGTACTCCTACTGTACTCGCTTCGGCGGTAAATATACTAAAATTGGAACGATACAGAGAAGATTAGCATGGATGACACGCAAAATCGTGAAACCTTCCACATTTTTAGCCTCATACTAGACTGAAACGACTAGAAACAGCTCACCGTTTCAGGCTACTTCAACATTTATTAGACAAACGCTCTAAGCTCCAAATTAATTACAAAAGACTCATATACATGACAATCATTAGGCCCATCTGGACTTAGAGCTTTGGGGCTCCACTATACCATCGAATTCCTCCAAAATCCTTCGAAAAATCCTCAATGCTCCTTACTTTGTTACGAACAAAGTAATCCATAATGACCCTATGTCCCGTTTGTTGCTGATTTGGCCCGAATCCGATATCAATCTATTCATGAGGAACTTCATTTCCACTCAAACCCACTAGTTTCAAAACTCGCAACCTTTCAATTCCTGCTAATCCTCCGGGGTGTCTGAAAAAGAAGATGGCCTCGTGATCTTTTAAGCTGAACTTGATATTTGAGTACTACCACTGGATAGTTTCTCTACTCGTCTTTTCATGTCAATGTGTACATTCATTCTATTTACTTGTTGTATAATACTGTTGTAAATTTCATTGAATAAAATATAAAAAAGAAAATTTAGATACTTAAATGTTTTCTGTTGGTTAGTTTTCTGTTCATGTTTTAAGAAATATTTTATATCTGCTTTGAGCTTTGGGTCTTCAATATTGTATATACCTATACATAGCTCCTTAATAAAGAACGACATAACTAAAAATTTGTTATTTTTGAGTTAAGCCTTCAGTATCAATTGTAATGGCTGGAGGTTTTGATCAGGAACGATATATCTGATATTCCATTGCCAACTTTTTTTTTTAGTTTTATAAATTCATATTTTTAATTGTATCATGTTTGAACTTAAAGTTTTATAGGAATAAAGTCATGAATTAAAATAAAAAATAGTTTCAACCCTTTAAAAAAAAATTAATAAATGGATAAAAAAAGGATTTCAATTGCCATCATTACAATAGCCATACTTAGCATTTCCAATGATCAATTTTGGTTTTTAACTCACATGGAACTTTCAAATACCTTTATTGAAAAATTAGGTATTTTGAGTATTGCCGTTGGGATATATTATATATACTATGCTACTAACAGCCCTGAAATATTTTCGATTAGACTGTGTTGATGCTGTATTCAGTTAGGGCGAGAGGTTTGAACTTTTCAATTGGACGATTTAAAGTTGGAAACACCAGCCCTCAACTAATCCTAAACTGTATCACTTGGTGAATATTCATTTAGATTTAATTTAATAATTTTATATAAAATAGTGATATTCGGGGAGGATTTTGCTTTAAGCTTATTATAACAATATTTTGTAACAAGAATTAGGCATATGATTTATTTGTACACGTTTACATTTGTAGGGTGTAATAAATAATCCAAAAAAATTAAATACCACGACTAATTTTGACCATTTGTTTTAAGTTTACTAGAGAGTGCCGGAAGGCAGACCAAATCTCCTTTTTACAAAATTATAGTTATTTATTTGTACTACCATAGGTTTATCACGTTTTAATAGAAGAATCCCCGATATTATTCAAGGAAATGAAATTCAGTTTAGTCTACGACATAGGGACGGAAGTGGGGAATATTCAGACCTAAATTAGGTTATAGAAGGTTGATAGTAGGGATTTTCAAGTCCTCAATGTAAACATGGAACGGCCAAGACAAAAAATACAAAAAAAATAGGAAGAAATAACCCCCCCCCTCCACTAAAAAAAGTAGATTTAATTATCAACTATTCATTTTAACGTGGATGCTACTGGACCGAATATTTTCAAATATTTCATTACCGTAAGAAAAAAAACCTTTATCCAATCAGTTTATTCTTTTATTTGACGTTTCGAACGACGAAAATGACTTCTTTGATTTTCAATTTCTACATGAATATTTTTCTCCTACTTTCATATCCACTTTTATAAAATAATTATGTTATATTTTTTTTTAATAAAAATTGTCAATAAATATTTTAAAATTTACTACTTGGAGTTTAAATGTTCTCCATGGTCATCTGTGAGATCCGCCTATTCTGCACTTTGAGCGATTTTACAGGAGAGAGAAAAAACCGCGCCATAAGTTCTATTATCTTATGTATATCGGCTATCTTTCATTTGCTAATTACAGCACTGCCTTGCGTTCAATCTTGAAACCTTTTTTAGGTACTTGTGTATTAACGCCACCGCAGCTACAGATTTTGCTTTTTTTTTTTATTTTTACGGTGCCGTCAGTCTACACCTAAAACATTTTCGACGATTCATTAAATAAAACACTTTATCAACGTTGTTGTTAAGAATATTATACATGAAATATATTTATTGGGGTTAGAATAATATATTTTGTTTAATAATCATCAATAATTTAAAATAAAAAGATGAATAAATTGTGCTACCATCTTTAATGTTTTCAATAATTTTATCAAGAAGGGTAGAGCCATTACTGTTAGGAACAGTGACAACAAACGAATCTTTTGTTTCCCTACATATACCAAATATACCAAACATCGACCAAAATTATTTTTAAGTTTAGTAAACAAACTTCATCAATTTCCACAACGCAATCTGGACTAGTTACCTTCTTCTTTGGTTTATTCTCCATATCCAAGATAATTCACACACGTAATTGGTGCTTTACGTAATTTAAAATTCTAACCCCATTAAATATATTACATGAATAACATTCTTAACAACAACATTAATAAAGTGTTTTATTTTATCAGAAATTATTATATTATATACTAAAATTTCAAGTGTAGAATGGTGGCACTTAAAAACCGCAAAATCTGTAGCTGCTGTGGCGTAAATAGACAAGTACCCTTTTTTAATAGAGTGTAATTCAACCTGTAGAATGCGTTACCGTTACTAACTCATTTTCATCAAAATTTGTAGGTTAGGTTTTATTGTTTATTGTTATATTGTTGATTTAGGTTGGTAGTATTGTTTTGACAGCGACGATATATATCTCAAAGTTTAAGAATATTATTGTCTTATTATTGTCTAATAATATATATTGTCTGTACTTCGAAATGTTAGCTGAAACGTTTATTTCTTAGTGAAATGATCAACAAAATCAACACATTCCCCATAATTACATTTTTTTCCCCATACTAAAGCTTACGATAATTCAATTCGTAGATAATATTAAAAAGGAAACGATTAAACAGTTAAAACTTGTTATTACTCACCTAGTAGAGACAACCCGTGGAACTGTTATATTATATATACATATATATATATATATACATATATATATATATATATATATATATATATATATATATATATATATATATATATATATTCTATTATATATATATATATATATATATATATATATATATATATATATATATATATATATATAATAGAATAGAATAGTAACTTTATTCTGGGACTAACAAATATGAACAGAAAAAGAAACATAATATTTGTCTGGCCAGAAAGCTAAATGTTACAAATCAGAAAGCGTGTAAAAAGTGACAGAAAACAATTTAAAAAGAAGTATTTAAACAAAAAATAATAATAATAAGTAAATAAACAGTAAGAATTTTTGGGAAGCTAGGAGATGTTGGAAAAGCAAGGATTTAAATGACGATAGTGAGGGACTATGACGAATGTTAGGAGGGATTCAGAATTCCTTGATATCGTTTATCTTTCATTAAATAAAAACAGGCTAAAGCATATAATTGATAAATATTTATGTTGACCAATTTGTCTTCTGCCTAAACAAAACACAGTTTAATAAAAAATCGATGCGTACCGTGACCAAATAAAAGGTTTTATTAAATTTCTCTTTGAATAGACGTTTTCACTGAAATATTTTGCAAACTGAATATGCTCGTACACAGAACGGCACAGATATAACAATAGAATTTCCCTAAAATATCTTTAGAACTGTAAGAGAAATATTAAGTTAAAAATAAAATAAATTCTATGGATATTACATATCAATAACCAATAAAAATAAAATTTTATATTAAATAAAAACTACAGTCACAACTAATAAAACAGATAATGGGTAAGTTACTAAACTCATGACTAATTCCATCGATGTAATTTAACGATTGATTAAATTATTCTTCCGATGAGCAGCGATCTGCATTAGACATGAACCGCTAAATTTGGGTATCAGGTCCGAAGGTTGTCACTTCGAGTTAAGTCACATGTTTTAACTTTAATTTTTTTTTATTTCCTAGCCCCTGTGCTTTTATAATTCTGTTCAAAATAAAATAGTTAGGAGAGAAAAGATCTCTTTTACTGCACCAGGTGCATTTTATGAGGGGAAATGTGAAAATGTGAATAGGATTTTCTTTATTAATAAGATGGTAGGAGTGGGGTTCCAGTGATGGGGCACACTAGCTCTTTAAATTTAACTTTTCATTTGTTCCCTTTTTTAATATTCTCGAAAAAATGAAATAATCGGAAGTTTTAGAATGATAAAAAAGAGTGTAGTTATGGGAAATTTGTATGTTTCGGTAATCACTTCATCAAGAAATAAACTTATCAACTAGCATTTCCAAGTATACTATTGTATGTTAAAACGTACATTTCTTTATGAAATAATTACCAAAATATACACATTTCACATAATTAAACTCTTCTTTTCATTTTAAAACTTATATTTTTATTTTCAAAAATATTAGAAACGAAACGAATGAAAAATTAAAACTTGTGACTCAATTAGAAACGACATCCTGCGGAACTGATACCATACACACAGATAGAAAAAAAAGCATATATTTTTTACTTGTCATTATTGACAGAAAATTTCACCAATTATTAAATTATTCATTAGATTTGTAAGAATTAAAAGTATATATATATATATATATATATATGATAATCATCAATTGAGATGATGAATTCCATTGGTGAATAAAGAGACTGACGGTCAGATCATTTTCATCGATGAGTTCAGAAACGGCCTGATGAGCTCATAACAGTTTTGAAATTTGTACAATACAGCTAATAATGAATATGAGAACAAATTGTTTCATATTGAAATATATATTTAAAACATAATATATAATATCTGATATGCATATCACATTTTGTTTTGAAAATTATTTTAAATTGAGATATTAATGAGTTGAATAATTGAAATTGTTAATTAAAGTCTTTTTACGCTTTAGAAATTAATACGCTTGTATGTTGAAATTAATTTTAAAAGTGCTTATAAGCAGATTTAATTATTTCATTTTAAATATAATTTTTATTATGTATTTTTCTTCTATATTTTCGTCATATTTATTTAAATCACTATAACTACATTTATATTATTGCTAAGTCGATTTTTCAATTATATTTATAACATTAAAGAATCAAAGATTAATAATTTTTATCACCATTTTTTTCTAGCTGCATAATTTTCAAGATGGCTGGAACATTCTAGTTCATATTCTTCATTCTTATTCACATAACACACTGATTTACAGAAAAAACACACAACTTAAAGATAAAACTGATTCACAACACTGTAACCGATCGAAATTATTCGAAACGAGTAAAATAAATTAATTTTAATAATATTTTAAAACACTTAACACAAAATATTCACTGATTTAACTGCACACCGCGTCAGAGAACACCATACTAAAGGGGCTCAGACAATTCCGCCAAAATGAGAACTATACCGCCATCTGATTCGCACTTTTTTTTCCTAATGAATATTTTTATTATACGAAATTATAATTAGACAAAAATAAAAATGTCTATAAATTAATTTTTAAGTTGACACTTACCTTTTTCCCCAAATTATTCTATTTAAATTATATTAATATCCTTTCTTACAAACTCTGAGTCCGCCATCTACACTAAGAACTCTATTTTATAATTAACAAATGAATAAAAATATTCGATTTACTTTTTAAACACTATTAAAATATTTAAATTGATTATTTAATGTGAAAATATAGTCTTCAACTACACTATACAAAGTCAAGTTCCAGACTGAAAAATGTTTTAGAATGAGTAATATCTAATTTAGTTTCAACTGTACTACTAGTGCCAAAAAAGTCAGTCAGCTCCTTTGCAGATTTCACTTCTTCAGAAATATTACAGTACTTATTATATCAGGTAATAATACTACTTTTAAATTATTTTTCTGTTTTTGCTTATTTAAATATTATTATTAATGAATATAATAAAATATTAAAGTTTTATATACAATATTTATATTCTAAAAATTATCTTTATTCATCAGTATAAAAAATTCATTTATAGTTCATTTCTTTAATTATAAAACACTAACTTTAACAATTAAGATTAATTGCTACAAAAACAAGGTTAAAATCAAGTTTTTGTCAAATATTAGTTCACTAAATAGTGCGAAATTATATTTTCATTTGCTAAATTAATCAAATAATTGTTTCGATAGAACTATTATTTTAAATTATTCACTTATATTAAGTATATTACTTAGTTATTGTAAAACACATTGCACTTAATATAAACTTTTTTACTTCATATTATTACTTACTTTATCATTTTTTTCAGAATCATTTTTAAATTTAAAAGTAACTTTTATATCATGCGTTTCTTTGTTTCCGAAACTTATAACTTCATCTGTTAAACGTAATAGAAATTAAATTTTAATTCATTAATTTGATTAAAGTAAAGATAATTTTGAACAAATTAAGTATTTATAATTAAAAAAACAAATTGGATTCAACTTTCAATCATATATAAACTGGTAAAAAGTTGTGATATATTGTTTTTCATTAGCTAAATTAAAACATAAATGTTTCGACAAAACTAGTGTTTTAAAATATCAGCCTATAATAAATATACTGTAAAATACATTTCATATTGCTCTTAATATAAACGTTTATATTATGTAATTACATATTTTATAACCTTTTCAGCATAATTTTGTTGAAATTTACTATAATCTTTAATATACCGATTTTATGAGTTTCTGAAAGTTATAACTTCATCAGGTAAAGGTAATAACTATATAACTAAGTTTTAAAACATTCATTTGATTATAATACAGGAGTTTGAACACTTAAGTATTTCTAATTTAAAAAATCAAGTTCGATTCAAGTGCTGTTCAGATGCAAATTGACAAAAGGTCGCAATATTGGTTTTTCATTAGCTAAAATAATCGCATCTTTAATTCGATTGAACTATTATTTTAAAATATTAGCTACTTTTAAGTGTATTACTTAGTTATAGTAAATTATATTGCACATTGCTTTTATATAAAATTTTATATCATGTTATTACATGTACATAATTTATTACTTTTTCTGCATTGTTATGTTGAAATTTACCACTAAGTATAATCTTATGCATTCTAATGGTTTCAATACATTAAACGATTAATTTACAACTAAGTTTTATGTACTGCGTTTTAATGGTTTCGGAACTTATATATTAACTAGTTAAAGTTAATGATATTTTTAAATCATTCCTTTAACTAAAAGACAGGAGTTTGAATAAAATAAGTATTTATAATTTAAAAAATCAAATTCAGTTCAAGTTTCAGTCAAATGTAAATTGACAAAAGGTTGTGATATTGGCTTTTCATTAATATTTATTCATAAAATAAATTCATACTCATTTAGATAGAACTATTATTTTAAACTATTAGCCTGTACTAAGTATATTACTTAGTTATTCTAAAATACATTTCAAATCTCTCTCTTAGTATAAAAGTTTATATTATGTGATAACATTTTTAATAACTATTATTACATATAATATTATATATTATACATTTTTAATTCTAGATTAAATTTATTGTTATGGAAGTCGTTTTCATCTTCGGTTTCAAGAAAGGCTGTGATATCAATCTATTTATTAGCAGCATCTTGCAGCATGGGTTTAATATATTATGGCGCAATATTGTGAGTAAGGTATTTTTTGTTTAAGATAAAATTTCAACATTATCTATTATTATGTTATTAAAATCCATTTCTTGCAGTTCATACGACACAAATATTAATACGATACTTTTCATATAACTTTAGTAAAAATGTTTTCAATTGATCTTTAAAGATTTATTGAACAAAAGCATTACAAAATGTACTCCGAAATAACATTTTAATCAAATCGTAACATAAAAATTGAACAATTTCTCACTTTTCTTATTTTTGTGAAATGTAGCTCTACTATTATATGTTACTAAAATGTGATTTCTTGAAATTATTCTTTAAAAAATTAAATATAATTTAATTGAAATTGTGATATTTACTTTATCTTTTAGTCAAATTAAATTAAAATCATTTATTGCTTTTTGAAAATTATGTACTACATTTAATGGTTACTTATTGATTTCATACAAATATATTTATGTTATAAGAATAATTACAGAAAATTAATTATGACCAGAAATAAGTTCATACTATCAAAAGAATCTCAATGTTTTGGAGATTTTTTATGAAATTCTCATAATGATTTTATGTTTGCTCATAAAAATTTAATTTAATTTATATGAAGTCTCACCATTAATGTTACTTTTTTCGACATTGTGTCAATTGGGTCCGTACATTAATTTCTTAAAAAGTAATTAACTGTACATTTTCTATGGTTTTAAAAAATAAGAAGTTATTTGTCTAATACATTGCAACTTGTAGTAATATAGGAAGGAACAAATAAATTATTTTTTAATGATGCATAAAGCCACAAGCTTTCAATTTTCAATTAAATCAAGAAAACTGAAAGTGATTTCGAATGATGTTATTCATTTCATTATTAATAGTTGTCGATTGTGTATTTTTGTTTTCTATGTTACTCAAAAAGTAAAAATAGTTTGTTTCTTAATATATATTTTTTTAAATTTTCGAAGTTGCTTGTAGTTCTAATTGTAATAATTTAGTACCGAGCAAACTGTTACACTGGTTATATAGAAATTGTTCGGGGATGCTATCAATAAAATTATACCCACTGAAAAATATAACTTATTAATTGTTTTTTTAACATTTTGACTTAATCTTAAGGCTATTTTTAGAGATTTGTTGAATTCTAACCTAACGGCAAAATTATTAACGATCAATACTTAAGATTAGTTTATAAAAACTATTAATGACAGATAGTAAAGCGAAATTCTCAGAATAAAATCTATATTGATTATTATTTTTAAGAAAATATAATAAAAATATTACAATACTATTCACTACTCTGTAACTGCTAAATAATGATGAATTTCGCTCTGGGAAAACATTTCATATTTAATAAATATCCATATTAAAAAAACGCTTGAACCCCTACTGCTCATGAAGTGTCTTGGGTTCAGTACATAGTTGTGACTGAACTGTTTCTAGGGCAACAGTTGTTCTGGGAGGTGATTTGTCTAAGATCGTGCTCAAACACTATTTTTAATCCACCAAATTAGGTGTACTCACTTTATAGAGACTGTACCTGAGGGTCTGCAGATCCCCAGGTGCAGTCTCCTTCCGAGGATGTTAACAGATTAAACAATTTATCTTTCGCAGCCGGATTTGGACCCAGAATCTTCAGCACTCAACACACTCCGATTCCCATTAACTTACTTAATACTTAATAATAAAGTCCATGACTGAACTTCAACCTGTCTGAATTCTTATCTCTGTTACTTAACTTTGATTAAAATTACTCGGACCTCTTGGGATTTTAAACTCTTCATGTAAATTTACAACTATAATAATATTATTTTTTTTTTTTTTTAATTTTGAAGAGAAAATATTATGTCTTGGCCGGGATCTTTATCCCTTTTATCTTTATCCCGGCCAAGACATAATCTTTTCTCTTCAAAATTAAAAAAAAAAAAAAAATATATATTTAAATAATTAAAAAGAACCATAAATAAAAAATAAATTATGAATATAATAATATTACAATAAGTAAATTTGCTGATATGTACAATATGACATGAAAAACACTTGTGGAGAAACTAGCCATCGGTAGCACTCCAAAAAAGTTCTATAGTAGATGGTGTCGAGGCCATCTTCTTTCATGTATTAAAATCTGTTTGCAATTTTCTCGTTGCCAGACTTAAATTGGTTTGTTGAATTTTCAGTATCATTATATAATTAAAGTTGTTCATTTTTTTTTTTGTACACTCATTTCCACAACTATGTTCATGGTTATTTACCTACATTTTTATATTTTTCATCGATTCTACCTAAGAATCATGATCACAAGCTCTCATTACAAGTACAGCACAATCTCATCTCAGTGTTAACCTAAGTTCATTTTATTAAATTGTAAGTGGTTGTAAATCTTCACAATTTCCTAGGGAAGCTTTTATATTTATTAATTTTTTTGTCATTTCAAAATTTTGCAAGATTCTATATAAAGGATTCATTTTTCAAATTATTTTCACGAAAAATATTCTTACTACTACATATTAAAATAAATAACTATAACAAACTTTCTAATAGCAATAAGAAAAATTGGGAATAAGGACTAATCAAGGCAAAATAGTAAGGAAAAATGGGAAAACTTCACAAGCGACAAAATTTAAATGGCAGTAAATTTCAATTTTAACTTAAGCAGAATTTATTTATATCTACTTTTTCCTAATATTTGGCAATAGCTCATCTAATAAAATAAGTTTATTTCATGAAATGATTACCAACAATACTTTTGGTGTTGACTTTTAATCAGAATGGAAGTGAAAGAAAAAATAATAAAATTAAGTTTTTCCCAACATCAAAAAATCTCAATTCTGGCCCTAAAAGTTTAATGCCCATTTCAGTTTAGAAATTAAAGAGGAAAAAAAAACCTGTACCACTACAACCCATGAAGGGTCAGGGGCTCAGTACATGGTAGAGACTGAACTGTTTCATGGACAACGGTCCTGCAAGGAGGTGACTTGTCCTAGGTCACGCTCAACCGCCAGATTTTTCCCCCTTATTTTTGGTACCCTATTTTTATAATATTTTATAGAGACTGGGTGGGTCTAGGAGGGTCCTAGATCCAATACAATCCATCTCCCGCTGCAAACAGACTAAATAAAAATCATGGCCTGCAGCAGGATTTGAACCAGGATTTCCGCCATGGCAACTCAGTGCTCTACCACTGAGCCACTCCGCTCTCAGAAATTAAAGTATAAAAAAAAATATTTTTCTAAGCATCTACCGACTGTTAATTGTCATGTTAGTGTTAATTCATGAGTATCATTTGAGTTTGAAAAGGATTCGTGTAAGTAATTGGTCTTTTGGTAAATTCAAAATAGATTGTGTGCATTGAAGTGAATAATAATTATTTCTCCAGACCAGATCATATTGATTGATTCCACACACTAAACTGACTCATGGTTGAAGATTTTCTTATTCATCAAATTAAACTGCTGGAGGCTAACACTATGAGAGTAGATTATAATGTATTCACAAAAAACAGCTAAAGAAAAATTGCTTGAAAGTATTTTTTTTTTAAAGCAGTAATATTGTTCTGAATATGAGCATTCATTCAGTTTAGATTGAAGGAAAACGACACTGCTAATAAAACATTCAATCCCAATTTGCCAGCATACTACCAGTAGTGAGTGCTTCCTTAAATATAGACAATTTTAATGGTATTGCAAAGAAGAAGAGTATTTAAATTAAAATATTTTAGCTAATATTAAATCCCTTATGTATTCGCAAATACCATTCAATTAGTTTAAAATTTTAAAGCAAAAGGTGAATTTTCTCCCCCAAATAATAAAAGTTCCAAAATAGTTTGATTCACAAGATTGATTTTACTTTATTATATACATATTTTGGATTTTTTTCATTTCCATAACTCTCAGAGCCTACCCATTTATTTTTGTTGCTTTTGAGTATAAGTGTAAAAATCATATGAATTTGAAGGATTACATATCTTTCATTTAGTTTTTGTCACGTTTTAAACACTTTATGATTTGTATGATGTAGTCTTCTGACCAGACATATATTGTTTCTTTTTTTGTTCATATTTGTTATTTTAATGTGGGACTTAGTCCCAGAACAAAGTAACTCATCTATTCTGTTCTATATAAGTCAAATAAAAATATCATCGTATCATTCCGTAAACATTATTTATGAACTGAAATTCCAGTAAAATTTTAAAATGACCTTTTTTATTTTATATTTCTTCTCTCAAGTATCCATTTAGATTTCATCCACAATTTTTAAGTTTTCTTAAGAAATAATCACTACTTACAGTAATCGATATATATTAAATATTACATATTAAAGCAAAAAGCTTTATAAAAAAAATAAATTAAACAACTAGATGAAGATTGAAAGAAAGAAAAAAATGTTAAACTGATACCACAGTCCAGAAAATCAATAGACACTTATTCAAAAGAATGAACATCGGAAATATTGTATTAGAATTGGTTTCTCACTAAAAGTGCCAAGAAAGTTAGTTCAAACTCGTAATGAAGATTGCTTGGAAAACCGCCAAACTGTTAAAATATGGTTAACACGAAAAATTATAATTGACCGACACATTTTCCAATTCAATTTAATCTTAATTAAATGTCTTCATTTGAGAACCAAAAGTAACATCAGGCTTTGACTTATATAATTATTATACCTGAGCTGTTATATTTATGGAATGAAGATAACGGGAGTGAGGCAGATCAGTAGTTGCTAGTCTGATGGCTCCGGGTTCGAATCCTACTGTGACTGATAAATTATTAAGCCTGTTTAAAGCTATGAATGGGCTGTAGGATCTATAAACACTGGAAGGCCTCTATAAAGTTGGTATCCCTGATGGAGGGGAAAACCTAGTGGTTTAGTGTAATCTCGACCAAATCATATACTTGCACAACCATTGTCCTAAAAACAGTACAAGCTCTTCCATCTGCTAAGCCCAAGACTCTCATGGATAATTCCAAATTTCGAAAGTTGACTTATTTCACATTACTCACTAGTTTAGCCAAGAAATTTTATGCTCCCAAGTCTTCAGGTTCAGACCGGACAAAAACCATGAGAAATATTGCGGTAGTTGTGTTAGACGAAATTGCTTGTCTGAACTATCAAAAAATGTGAAAAAAACCAATTTTGGAATTTTGGAGTTATCCGCTTTTGTTCCTGAACGCTTTATAATAAATAAATAAGCGTGGAAAATGTTACGATTGTGAAAAAAATTGAGTTCATGTTTTCAAAGAAATAGACCGTTAAAGGAGGGGTGTGTTTAGAGCGTTGAGTTATTAAGTACGAAATCTACTGTAACCGATGCATTATTTATTTTCTTAATAGAATAGACCTTCTAAGATCTACAGATCCACCAGGGCTCATTCATAGTCTCTATAATGTACTAGTAAAATAATGTTTATCTATTTTAACGTTACATTGTCCTTTAACAGTACAGTTTCTTTCATATGCTGAACCCAAGACCCTCGTTAGTTCTAGTGGCACAGGTTTTTTCTTTCTTTGATTTTTATAACTATTTCTCAGAATTACATACTTAATGGATACAATGATTTTGAAATTTCAAGGTTAAATCCCGTGAACGTCCAAATATGTTCATTATCCGTGTGTTTTACACATATTCAATATTAAAATATTAAACTCCCTTTAAGTGACTGGGATAGCTCAATGTGTGGATTGGTAAGTTGACAAGCTGAAGGTTCAAGTCCGGTCGTGGAAGATAAACTATCTAATCTGTTAACGGAGTCTGATATCTAATCTGTTAATAGAGTCTGATAGACCCCGTGGTATCAACAGACCCTCCTTGGGTTCATCCAGCCTCTATAAAGTTTCCAAAATTAGGGGAAACACCAAGTTGCTTACTGTGATCTCGAACAAATCACCTCCTTGCACAACCGTTGTCCTAGAAACAGTACAGTCTCTTCCATGTACTGAGCGCAATATCCAATGAGTTCTAGTGGTTCAAGTTTTTTTGTTCGATTTGTGCCACTGTGCATCGGAACTACTTACTTAGTTTTTTGACTAGAAACGTTATAACAATAAGGCAAGCCTTTCGTCATTTATCTGTGATTATCAGAAATAAATATTATTAAATTATGAATAGATTCTCGATAAAAACCATAACCATTTAGTCTAATGATAATGCTTAATTAACATTTTAGCTTCTATCTATCTATACATATTATAAAACGAAGTCCTCGGCCGCGTTTGTTCGCGGTAAACTCAATAACTACTGCACGGATTTTCATGCGGTTTTCACCAATAGATAGAGTGATTCACCAGGAAGGTGTAGGTATATAATTTGTCGAGGTTTTGTGTAAATGGGTTGGAATATCGATGGGTTTCGCCGAAGACGCTGCTTGCCTAAATCAGTGCAATTATCTAACGTGCAAGATGATAAATTCGTATATAAAGAAATATTTGGTTTTATTTTTATTTTTATAATTTCTATATAATAAAGTTCATTAGCTGAGATGGGAAGAAAGAAAATCAAGACTCCTAAAGAATTCTAACTAGTGATATTCACGCGGTCCTTAGTGGCCCGGTACGTGATAAAAAAATACATTACACAGACAAATTATATAGGCATAATATGCCTTATTACCCGAGTAAAGCTGGTGTGGGTCGCTAGTACTAAATAAACTTCAGTTATTAAAATAACGGTTATTTCTCTTCATTGTAGCATTATTTATTACTCCTGGCATAATATAATAGTTATTTAGATTTAATTACTGTTACAACGTTTTATTAACTAACAAAGCAATCGTTCTTTATCAGTAATTATGTAAATAAAGTTACTGTTGTCCACGGCCTTCGGTGGAGAATATTGATAGATGTTTCCCCCCAAAAGGGTTTTAATAAAGAAAGCACGAAAGCTTGGCGTGCCTTGTTAAATATTTCAGAAAATTTTCTTAAAAGAGTTTGGTTAAAATGGCCCTGAAGTCCCTTGGAAGTTGAACCCTAATGCCTTCCAACGTAGGAGCGCTTTATAATGAAATGATTGAACTTATTTCCTCTCTCCGTCTTCTCTCAATCTCAGAGGTAGGAAAAACCTCGGCGATGCGTCGTCCATATGGAGACTTCCCGTTATATTTTGTCATCCAATTTTATACATTATTGTTGGGCACAATGTTTTAAAAATAAGATTAATCATTAAAATTTATATGCATAGATGCCATAATTAAAAAAAAAGAGTCTTTTCTAGAAGACCCCCACCAGTTACTTTTATTGATAACTGTTATAACCTATTAGAAGCAAAAGAACATATGTTCGTATTTATGTATAATTTAAAACACGAAAAATAACCATGAAAATTGTAGATATACATTTTCAATTTGGAGGACAAAAATCCACAATAGTCTTCAGGATCTGCTCAAATAAATCCCTGTTTTCGTACCTCCTTCTCCAAATATATTCACATAGGTACGAATCTATCATCGTTCGGAGGGCACCGCATTCGCTCATGTTCCTTCTCTTGAGAGATGACCATAGAGATTCGATTCTTTGAGTATGAGCGTATATCCACAAAATTTTTGGAATGATTGACAGTAAAATGTATGTGGTTCTTAACTTCGGGTTGTAGTGGTACAGGTTTTTTATTAAACGGCTATACTTCTTGAAAATTTATAAATAATTTTTTTTATTACTGTTTATAATTTCATACCATTTATTCAATGTTTATGAAAAGCGTTTCACCAGATTTAAGACATTATTTGCACAGGAAAGTTAAAATACGAGATTTTAAAGTTTAAAGAGAGTGAAATGTAGTGTATTATCATATCAAATAAGTGGTAAAAGTAAAATAATAACAATTTAAAGATTAATGTGTTATTGTTTTTTTATTCCTATCATAGTGTTGTATGATTTCTGATGATAGTAACTGCCTAGTAGAATAAACGTTTCCTGATGACAGAAGTGACCTCGTTGCTGGCCAAGTTCTATCCTGACAGGACACTTCTTTCCTGTGGCTTCTTGCCAATCTGTGTTGTTTCTATCATCCCATATACTTTTCTTATTTCCCACGTGAGATGTCCTTTTATTTCTTTCAGGAAGAGTCGAAAAAAGTTTTTCCCTTATCATTGTCTGCTATTTTTCCAAGAAAGTTTCTAGACTCGATTAGTTCTGTTTTTTATTTTAGATCGAGCAGCACAGGAACTAGGAAAGGTTACAATGTCTACAAAGCCACAATCCAGAAAAAAGAGTCATAGAATTCCGCTTCTTTGAATACTGGATTATTTTAAATTGTTTACTTCTTTCCTTTTCTTTCTTTTTTTTTTTTTTTTTTTTTTTTTAGAGAGTACAATGTACACCAACTTATGCTGCTATAGCTATGCTACAGTGGGAGATTTGAATTTTGCCTATCCAGGTATAATTAGAATTGGGATTTTTAACGAGTACCTGACATCGTACAGGCTCAGGACCCCCGTTTACCGCCCCTTCCGAGGAAAGGCATAACCAACGATTTTTTACTCCCTTTAAAAAAATCTTAGGGCCACTTGCTGGGCTACGAACCCGCGATCATGGGGTTAGTAGTTTGTTATGCTAACCCCTAGACCACAAGTCACCCCGACATCTCAGTATGAATGAATTGCAGGTTCGTATCCTGCTAATAATATAATAATAGTGATAAACTATTTAATCTGCGAGCCATATTCCATATTCAAGTAAAATTTCCATTTTCAAGAGTTTTCTCTTATTAGATTTTGTTTACCGTCGCTTCAAACTGCTCTTGAATGTCTTAAATTAACTTCGTATTCATTCGAATTATTTCTAATTGATGCTGTTTACGGAGTTTTGTATTATCACATCTTTGGCAGGTTGGTTGGTGCTGCTTTAAAAGGAAATATTGATGAGTCAGCTTGTTATGTACAATTCTTAGGCTACTTATTCTATTGAGGTTGGGCTGTTTGGAGGGATACAAGCTAGGTTTTATCTGTTATTTGACGGAGATGGTTTTTCAATTGTCTATGATTGTCGATAATTTTCATAATCCTACTATTTTTAATTTTTTTTAAATTTAGTAAATGCTGTGGCATCTAGAATATTCTATGACACCCAGTTTCTATTTAGTGGGTACCCTTAATTGAGGGAATATCTGCCGGTTGAATGTAATATCGGCCCTTTGACTTAGAATGCACAATCTCTACTATGCATTTAACACTTAAACCCATTAGTGGCTCTGTTTTTTTTGTTGTGAATCACTGATGTAAACAAAATTTGTATTTCACTCGGGATATTTTATTCTCAACAATATATTATTCTATTTATCATACTTTAATGACTTTATAATTTATTTATTTTTTCATCAACATTAGGAACTCTTTAAGTGTCAAAATAGTCACATTTTTTCTTAGCCTCTGTTGACTATGTTTCAACCGTTCTTTACTTCCCTTTCACTCGTTCCCTGTTCTTTCTTCTTTGTTCTGTCCAAATTACGACTGCTTTTTCATTTTGGTCTTTCTTGAAAGCCTTGAGTATTCTGAAGTTTTTCTTCACCGGAGGAAGCCCTTTAATGTCATCCAGAGATACTCTGAGCTCTTCATTGCCTTTTTCACTCTTCTTAATCCATGTGTTGGCCATCTTCAGTTTTTTAAGATAACTGAATACTCTTTTGGCTCTTTTGTTAAGGTTAATGCTTAGTGACTGCCCCTAAAACTGAATTGTTTGTGTTCTTATTGGGTCTGTATTTATTTCAATGTGTGTTTAGACTTCCTGGTTATAGCGACGTTTATATATATTGCTCTATGTTTTTAGATACAGCCCAAAATTATTCTCAACATCTTCCTCTCCGTGATTTCTAAATTTCGCATCAACATTTTGTTGTTCAGGATTAAACATTCAGCTGCATACAGGGCTTGTAGGTGGATTAATGTTGAGTAGGGCCGAAGTTTAGCATTAATGGGTATCGATTTCTTGTTTTACATAACTTTAGGGAGGTGGAAGGCTGCTTTCACCATGTTAGCTCTTGATATAATGGCTTTGTTTTCATTTTGTTCTATTATTTCCAATAATAATAATAATAGAACAAAATGAATCACTAATAATTATGAAATAATTTTTCAGTTTTGCAAATTTCGTCATATACTAGCTGTCCTGGCAGACATTATTCTGCCTTATTTCCCTAAAACATAGGGGTCCAAATTTTCTTCCACTATTACAGTGGCAACTTCATCGATTGTTGGTACATTAAAACATTTCGCATGTTCTCCATCAGAACATTTTTCAGCTCTGATTACAATTTTACGATTACCAGTTAGCATAAGGTCCAGTGCAGTTTTAAACAATGTATTCAATTGATTGTATTGATGAAACAAAATTTGTAATTTGTGTAAAGGAGATAGTTGGGGGGTGCAGTAAATAAGAACACAGAATAAGTAATGAACTTATATTATGTGCCGACGTTTCGACCTACAGTGTAGGCTAGCTAGTACTGACAAATCTCATACAAAATTTGTAATTGTTTCCAATAGACCTCCTTACTGAAGAGTTATTTTTTATTAAGGAATCAATAAAAGTTTTGTTTTTATCATTTCCCTCGTCATGTTTACGTTTATCTCTCTATAAGAACCTTCTTTGGGCTTTAACAAAAATAAGGGAAAAAAAATAGCCGAATTGAGCCGTTCTCGAGTTTTGCGATTTGCAACACATTTATATAGATTATTTTTAGTATCTTAGTAGTTGTCTTAATGTTGGTCATGAACTTAGTTTTCTCAAAGTACATATTCAATCCCACTTTTTTTCGGCCTTTCTTATTGTAACTCTTTTTATTTATTAACTAAATTTATTGGATCTGATAATAAAGCCATCATCAAAATCAAAATCATCTGCAAACGCTAAGCATTCTATTGTCAGGTTGTCTTTTTAATTACTGAAGTTAGTGTTTTTATTGTTTAGTTGGAGTCCTTTTATTTATTTTCTCCATTCTTTTAACACTTCTTAGAGGGCAATCATTTGGTTTTTTTAATTTAATTAAAAAAAAAAATCATATTGGGGTATATTATTCTTAGTATAATCATAGTGTTTTATATTTAATTATAATATATATTTAGCACTTGCAATCAATACCACTATGGAATAAGAAATCCACTACATGTGCCTATTTTTTATACACGCTTAGCCATTGCACATTATATGTGAATTTTTTCGAAGATTTGGGAATCTTATGATTTTAGTATTCTTCATGTTAAATGTATAAATATATAAAATATTATACAAGGCACATTATTTTAGCTATATTTGGAGATTTCTTCTTCTCATGTGTGTTGTTTTTCTGTCAACGACATTTCATGCTACTATATCTTATCGGAAGAGGCGCAAAAACCGTGCAGTTAAAGCGCCTTACCGAAAACCCTAACCCTAACCATTATCGGAAGATGTTACGGTGGGACTCATAAAATTTGCCTATTGGTCTAATATGGATCTTTAACGAGTACTTGACACCGCACTTGCTCGGTATCACCATTTTTCGTCACCTGGTGATATGAAGGAGAATGGAATAATGAAGGATTTCTTACTCCATTTTGAAAATCCTAAAGCCTACTGTCGGGCTGCGAATACGCCACTTTTTTGGATAGTTGCGGAAATTGAGGTCATTAATCGTCTATATAGTACTATAATTATTAATTGAATCTCAATAGGAGGTTCACCGGTGGTGTAGCGGTTAGCTTTACAGCTTGGCCTTAGACTTATAAAAAAAAATCTTGTAAAGGAACATGCAATGGGGGTCCATTATAAAGGTCCCTATCCTAAATATACCAGTATCGGCAAAATTTAGGATTCTTACAATAGCAAAGTCCGATTAGCCATTGAGGTATAAAGTGACGTTTAATGAATAACCTATATGAATATGGTAAACAGTCGAGAAAAATAAACGATTCCCCCTCCCACAATCACTCTTTCGCTCTCTCCTTCTCTCTCTCTCTCTCTCTCTCTCTCTCTCTCTCTCTCTCTCTCTCTCTCCCACACACACACACACTATATATATATATATATATATATATATATATATATATATTTACATATACACGTGTGTTTCGCTATTGATTGTTCATTAAGTAACTGTTTTAGGAATTCTGACGGAAAGTTAGCGAATCTCTGGGTCTTACTTTTAAAAAAACTGAGCTGAAAAGTTTTAATTTTACGACTCCCTCTCTGGGCCGCCTATACCCGGAGGTGTTAAAAAGTAATTTTGCAGAAGCGCGAAGACCGGAGACCAGCTCTTTTTCCTTACTCGGCCGGACGTGCCGTGGAGCCACAAAGAGGAGACAAAGACTTTGGTAAAGTTCATGGGAATAATGAAGACGCCCTCCCCCTTTCATATTTCCCTGCTCTTCCGAACTCGAAATCTGAAAGCTATTTGAGAGGCGAGACTTATGGACCCATCTTTTAAGAGCAGTAATTAGCCCCTTTATTTGCTCAGGCATTTATAGACTGTCTCCCTTAACCTTTCACCATTAGCTTTGACCTTCTCCTTCAAGGTTTTGTTGTGTTCGTCACAAAGTAAAGATGTTTTCTTTATATTTTTTGTTAGGGATAGTAACAAATCTTTCGCTTGTTTCTAATGAGTTATCACATGTCCTCTACAAAAGGAGTGATTTCTTTCATGCTAAATGAATCGTTAATTCATTTGCTGAATTGGTTTGTGTTTCTGATTTAGTTCATTTGAATCTATCCTTCCCATAAAAATGGTCATTCTCATTTGGAATCATTTCCGTTTCCTCATCAGTGTCTTGCGGCACTGTCTTGTCACTTTCGATGCAGGCTCCATCATCAAGATCTGATTCGAAAATGTCAACTTTTGATGGGCTATGCTGGGGTTCCATTATTCGTTACAAAATTAAGAAATAATATATAAAGTCGAAAAGAATAAGAAAATAGCTTATATTTTAATAATATTTTGTAAAGAAACTTTATAAACAACCTTCCACTTTTACATTCAATGGGGATTTTCCATAATAGGTGAGGTGGGAAATTTCAGGACATTTTTTTTAAAATTCAAAATCTAGTTTACAAGGCAGCAGCATTCTGGAGTTGTATCAATATAATTCAGAAAGCAATTTTATTGCTCTAGGCTTGTCGTTTATGCACTTACTGCAGATATGATGTACTGTTAATTCATAATCCAATTGTTTGTTTTGCTAAACCGGGAACTAATAATAAATCAACCTAATAGCAGCTCCTAGGAGGGATTTATCGTATGTATCTAGCAATAAATAGGACAAGAAGGCATTAGAGGATGCGAAGCTAAAAAGTATATTTGAAATATCGACGACGCGCTAGGCGCCGGCCTGCTGGCGTGGCAGCACTCCAAGCTCTCCATCCATGTTCCCTACGCACTGCGCCAAATCCTTCTTAGAAATTACTTTCAGCTTCCTTAAATAATATTATAAGCCCAGTGTTGTTTATTTAAAAAAAGGAATCTAGTGCTCTACGCGGATAGGACGAAACTCAAGCTGGTACTTGTAGTGGAATTAAAAGAGGTGGACGACTTGTAAGAAATTTATATATATATTTGTAGTTATATTGAACAGATACAATATGGATTTACTACATTTAGCGACTATGAAATAACATTATAACTTATTGACTATTCTATAATCAACTTAGTGACTACCCTCCTTGCACACCATACTTTATCTCTCTTTCTAATCTTAGAGCTAGCATATATCCATATAAAAGAAGGGGGAGGTCCATCAACATCTTTTTCACAGTTACACTGCTGACAACACAGAAGATATTTCACAACTGAGGGATTAGGAGCCCAGAAGTGTACTCAAACTTCTAAAAAAACTAGCGATAAAACGGTAGCTGAGAAATATGCAATGATAATCGGTACTTGTGATTTAGCAGACCGCCATGGGCTGTTATCCACCGTTTTTAAAAACCTGTACATTAATAATTTTGATAATAATAAAATCTACCTAATTATTTATATTAATGGAAATTGAAGTATATAAAACATAAAGAATAGTAAAATGCTAATTCTAGATCCTTCTAGTCATGTTAGTCCAAATTAGCTTTTATAATAAACATGTAATGAGTCTTTCGTAATTAATTGCAAAGAGCGTAACTCTAGTAAGTGTTGAAGTAGAAACGGCAACAGTTTCTAGTATTTTCAGTCCAGTATGAGGATTCCAAGTAAAACGTTTGTCAACACGTAGTCATAAGTATAAGATTTTTTCTACAAGAGTCAGTGGGATATTATTAAAGGATACTGGAGGACAGGAAGCCATTGGTTTATGATATCGGAACGCAAATGAATTAAAAATGCATAAATTAGGGAAGGATAAAGGCGATTTGACGGAATTTGCGGGAATTTATTTTAGTCTTCCTGTTTTGTGTTACTACCTGTTTTTGGTAATGTGGTATTCATCAAATATTACATATGTAATATAATATTGTATAAAAGTACCCCAGAGCCTAGAATCAAGAGAACTAAGTTTTGCGGGCTCAGCTAATGAATGCCAGTGTCGAACTTCTCTACTTCAACCTAATTATTTTAATAATGTGCAATATTAAGTCAGTGAAGCCCAATTGAAGGTAAGGATATTAGTTATTCTGAATTGACAGATCAGTAGATATTATAAATGTTTTTATCGATAAATCGATATTAAAAAAAAAACTCTATCCTCGATTTAAACCTTATTGTAGAAATAATCGAAAATATTCACTGATTTTATTGCGATTTAATAAGTGAAAGATTTTTTTTTAAGTAAGAGGTTATACGAATTTGTAATATTTATTGTAAAGATGGTAAGGTATTGAGGTATCGGAGTATTGTTGTAGTGCATTAAAGTGTAGACTTCCCGATGTTCACTTAACCATTAAATTTTAAAAATACTTATAATTTAACATTGAGCACAATTAAAAAAAAAAGTCGTTCCTGGATTTGTTTCTGGGTAATGCCGATAAAATATAACATTATTAACAACTATTAGGTATAATAGCTTTGTCCTTAATCAAAATGTTCTGATGAATATATAAGCGAAAAACAAACAGGTGTTCTTCTAACATTTCTTAAAAACGAAAGTCATACGACCATTTTCTTTTCTTCCGCCTGATCATTGATGACTTCTTTCTTCATGGCTTCTTCTGCTTCGCGAGTCTCGCCTCTTTCCTCGCTTTCTTTCCACATATTGAATTACGTATTTTTTTTTCTTTTTCCTCTTTTAGAGGTCCTTTTTCGCCGAAATCCCCCTTCATTGTTCATAAATAAGATGGCACAAAATATTTCAACTTCCTTCGAAGTTTGCTTATTCAATTCGTTTCAGTTAAGGCAGTATATTCGAATTTAGAAAGTAAAATAAATCGACAATTTTTTTTCTTGGAAAAAAAATTATTTGTTTGCCATCAACTTTAGAAAATTTATTTTCTTTCCTTGCCGTGTTTTCCTTTTTTTTTTTATTAATTATCATAGAATATTCTTTCATTTTTAATGAAGCGGTACAGTCTCTATCATGAATTGAACTGAAGACCTTGCATGGGTTGTAGTGGTACAGCTTTTTTTAGGGAATTTTAGCAATGAATCGAATTATGCTCATATGTGGCTATCACATTTTGTTTAATTTAAATTTATCGACTAAACATTTTCAATTCAAATACGATTTTCTATTTCTTGCATGGCCTAAAATCTGGGCTTCCTTTAAAGTGTTACTTCCAGTTATTAAGAAAAAATATTAATAACAATAAAGTATTTATTTATTCTGGGACTTTGAGAACAAACAAGGTTGCTATGCAGGGTATTATGTCTTAGAGTATAATGGGATTACATTTAATTAATTAATACCATTAAATTAACAAATGAGAAAGAATTAATGAGAAAAAAAATTGTGAATTACCTCCAATAATAACATTTAAAAAAAACAGAGTACAAGAAATAAAAAATAACAGAAATAGAATTACAATAATTATATAGAGATAAACAATAGATAGTTAAATATTTATGCAAAATAGTTGATGATTCATTAACATATTCAGGCATATTACATAAATGTGTATATTAACTTATCAATATATTTTATTCTTTTATGCTACTCAATAATAATGATATAATATTCAATTATAACCTAATCAATAAGGGTAATGTTCATTTATTTGTTTATCATAAAATATAATCCATTAATAGAATATTGATGATCCACTAATTGGGGCCCATTCTCAGTAAGTTGAAAGATCTTTAAAGTGGAAAGAAGTTGAAAAGTTGAAGAAATAAGTTCTTGAGAAGATTTCATCAGAATTTATGTGGTATATTAAACTTGGTGGAAACGATCCTTTTAACATTTCAAAATTTTAATAATAAATGATCAATAAAATGTTTAAGTAAAAATGTTTTGTTTACAAAAATAAACATTTGTTATATTTATTAATGTCTGCTGTTATATTATATATTAATGAGGGAATGAGAGCAGAGAGATTCTAAAACGGGTCGCGATGTAGCGAAGTGTGTAGTGGACTGAGTTGATTAGTTGAAGATCCTGGATTTGAATCCGGTTCTCGCGAATAAATTATTTCATAACATATAATAACAACCGTGCATGAAAACTATGGGATCTGCAGACCCTCCTTGAGCTAAATTGGGGAAAAATCAGGCAGTTGAGGGAGATCTCGAACAAACTTCCTTGCATAACTGATATTCTAGAAACAGTGCAGTCTCTATCATGTACTAAGATTCTTCATGAGTATAATGGTATACAGATTTTTTTTTTTTTTTTACAATCATCAACAATTTAATTGATATCGATATCCATTCTATATTATAATAATTATCAATTATCTCATTGATATCGATATCAGTCAAAAATCACAGTTATTATAAATATTTTTATTTGAAACGAAAAGATATGTCCAAGACCGGGACTCGAACCCGGGTCTCCCATGTATCCGTCACGGTACTCTTCCAACTGAGCCATCCTGGTTCGACTCTCGGTCAGACACATCCTTTTTCTTCAATGATCCCATCTGATCAGGGAGAATGCTCATTGAACATTACTTTAATTAGGATCTTGTTGACTTACGTCATTATATATTATTATGATTTTTTTTTTGTTAGTTGTTATAATTTTTATTTGAAAAGAAAAGATATGTCCAGGACCGGGACTCGAATAGGGGATATGGGATCATTGAAGAGAAAGGATGTGTCTGACCGAGAGTCGAGCCAGGATGGCTCAGTTGGAAGAGTACCATTACGGAAACATGAGAGACCCGGGTTCGAGTCCCGGTCCTGGACATATCTTTTCTTTTCAAATAAAAATATTTAAAAATTATAACAACTAACAAAAAATATAATAAATAAATTATTATAATTTTTTTTACCAGGTATTTTAATGCCTATTCCCAGGGACAATTTGGAAAATTCAATTTTGGCTTTAGATAATTGTAGTTACTAATTTAAATGGGATGAACTATGGTCTTGTGGTTAGCATAACAATCTAATAAGTCCAAGATCGCTAGTTCGCAGCCCGGCAGATGGGTCATAAGGTTGTTTAAAGGGAATATAAAAATCATTGGTTATGCCGTCTTTCAGAAAGGACGTTAAATGAGGGTCCCAATTATGTACGATGTCGGGTACTCTTTAAAAATCCATATCCAAATTAAACTTGGGTAGGCAAAATTTATAGCTCCCACTGTAGCATCGTCCGATTAGTATAGCACCATAAAGTGATGTTAAATAAACAATCAACAACTAAATAAAATTTTTAAATGCTTTGCGAATAAAACAGTAGGAGCTGGATCTACTTGATCTCTGTCAAATCACTTCCTTGCACAACCGTTGTCTTAGAATCAGTGCAATCTCTACCATCTGTTTATCCAAAAGGTGGGTTACATTGGTACAGGCTTTTAATGGAGAATAGAAAGAAATGTGGTTGTTGCAGTTGGCAATGTCCAAGTAAAAGGACCAGGTCATTTTAAACACCCTCTTAGCTTTGATCTTTTCCCAGAATTCCGTCATACCTTGCCGGTTTTTCTCCTTTCTTTCCTCCGTCCATTTTTTTTCCGTCGTGAGCTTTGGTTTTTCCTAAAACCCTGGAGGGTATTCAGGTTTTTATTATTATTCAGAGGCGGTTTACTACTGTTTACTGTTCAGAGGCGGTTGTATCCTTAAATATCTTCACATGTAATTTCAACTCCTGTAAATCTCTTTCTAGCTCATCGAACCAGGATGTTTTAGTCTTCTTTTCTAAATAAAATAGGTAAAATTCCGCTTCATCAGTTGTATGTGTTTAATTCGTAGCAAGTTTTCAAACTAATGCTAATTTATTTAACGTAAAATAAATATTTTCATGAAAAATAAATTGAAAATTTTAAAATTTATTCCAAGTAGCTTGTATTTTAGGGTTGTAATTTTATTCACCGCAACACCGATACTTTTTTTATGCTATATTTTTTGGATTAACTGACTGGAAGATTGAAAATGATCCTGGGACCATAACGAAACTTATGTTCCTACGAAAAAAAGGATCCTGTAAGTGCCTCCAATAAACAGAGAAAAATATAAATTTATGGAAGCATTATTGCTACTATATCTCTATTAGATGGGGCAACGAAGAATTACGGAGGGGGCTGGAGACAATAATGACCGCACGTGGTCCCTTGCCCACGGCTCGCTAGCTCTCCCTAATGTTATATTATAATAATATTTCATAATATTGTATATGTTTTTTATGTACAACAAAGGTAAGAGGACAAATTAACAACAATATGTTTTTAAAAAATATTTTATAAGTACTTTGATAAATATTTTTCTTTATTTTTTGTTTTGAAATAAATACTCAGCATGGCCATAAAATTTTGGAAATTATTTGATCAAATGTCGGTAGTTTCAAAAACAAAGTAAAATCACTGCTAAAGCTGCCGAATGTTAGATGTGATGAAGATACATCCTTGATAAAAAAAAATCCTATACCACTATAGAATGGATTAATATTATAGGCTAATATATTGGAGCATATTGATAACAATTCATTAGTATATCGAACAGGTTATTATATTCAGTTATATAATATGGCTAAATATATTATTGAATCGTCAAGAATTATTTTTGTACTTGGATTCAATACATGGTGGAGATTGTACTGTTTCTAAAGCAACGGTTGAGCAGGGAGGTGATTTGTCCGAAATTAAGTGTACAAGCAGCTAATATTATAGGTGTGTGATAACAGGGACCCCTAATATTATATTCTAATCCTAATTCATAAAATAGTTAATTTTTTTTAGACAACAAAGGTAAGGAGACAAATTAACAACTTTTTATTTGTTCAAAGGTTTTGTATAATAATTTTTTTGCTTTGAAAAAAAAAACTGAATATGAACAAACAAATTTGAAAATTATGACGTAGCCGGACAAATATAGATTGTACCAAATGGGAAAAAAAACTGTCGAGTAGTCGATGTGATGAGGAACCCTGTGGGGTCTGGGTACCCCCCCCCCTCTGGGGCTCATCCAGTCTCAATAAGGCAGGTATTGAGGAAATCTATAAATTGGGGAATCTATGAAATGGTTATTCTCATTACAACCATATTAGGCTATGGGAGCGGGATGGCTCAGAGAGAACTATAAAAATGATTTCTGGTTACGATTATTTAAACTGTTAATAGCAGCGGATGGATCTTGTGGTATCTGCAGATCCTCCTTTGGCTCATTCAGTCTCTTGTCTTCACAGTTATAAATCAGAAACCCTTAATTGGGGAGAAAATCCTGACGGTTGAACGTGATTTCGGACAAACCACTTCCCTGTACAATCGTTGTCCTAGAGATAACAGGCCCTACCGTTCACTGAACCCAAAACCCTTCATAAATTTTAGAGATACAGTATTTTATCTATTCTATTCTCTCTGACCAGTGGTTCTCAAACTTTTTTGTACCAACCCATCTCTACTTTGCACAAAGTTTGGGTATATGATAAAAAAAATTGTATTGGCATATGGAAAAAACAAAACATTTAGTTTTACTATCACAAGGTACTGCGCTATAAGTTTTTCATTTATGATAAAGAAGCACTGGTAAAAGAAAAATAAGTGAGACATTTTTTTAATCCCCCCATATTTCTGCACGCCGCCCATATTGGGAACCATTGCTCTGTATGTATTAATTTATAAAAAATATTAATTTATATTTTCTTTAATAAAAGAAAAGATGTTTTTTTCCTTATATCGCACAAGGAGGTGTATAAGAAATATGTTTGATTAATAAGAGGAAGACGGACCGGGGAGAGTTGAGAGATGGCCTTAGAGCGAGGGACAAAACGCTGTGGGGACGGGATCTATAACTCAAGGCTCGCTTGTGAAATGGCTCATTCAGTCCCTGTCGGCCCGGTTAAATAGAAACAGCTCTCATTGCCAGCTTATTTTCCACTTCAAATACAATCTCCGCCTCAGATCCTTTGTGTTTAATATTGGGGGTCATCCGGTTTCCGACTTTTCAGCGCCCCTTTACTCAGTCTTGTTATTTTCTTTTTCATTTTATTTACAAGTTATAGATGATTTGTCTATAGTTTCAGTACAGAAATATTATTCTGTTATTTTTCTACAATTACTAAAATGTGTAAATAATATTACTTTAACAATTTCCAACTCTTCACATATTGATTTTCTGTTACTATATATTCTAACTGTTAGTGGCCGGAGGTGGGGATCTTATGGGGTCTAGGACTCCAGGAAACAGTACAGTACCTACCATGTATTGAATCCAAGACCCTTCATGGGTTTTAGTGGTAGAGGTTTTTTTTTACATATTAAATTATACGTAATTATATTTAACAAATTTCTTACTGTAAAACAGCTTATCTTTATTTTATTAATAATAATTCGTTTATTATTAAGATTTACGCTGAAAAAGTCTAAGAAACCTCGAGTCACTAATAGAAAAAAACACTATAACCTCTGAATTCAGGAATCAACGGAGAAGAAGCAAAATAACAAAGCAAATTATTTCTCTATGTAATATTTTTATATATTGTTTATTTTTACAATAATTTATTGCCTAGAACCGGATAGAGGAACAATTTTTTCTAGTCTTTTGTCGTTCTCGATCAGATAAATTATTAAAAAAACTTTAAGCTGGCTAATTACAAAGCCACTGTTCTTGACTTCTTCAAGCCGTTATAAAAAATATAGCACTGTTTTTAATTTAAAAGAAAAAGAAAATAAAGAGCATCGATTTAAAAAAATTAACAAGCTACATCTCATTCTAATATTTCGATATTCAGGACAGTTGTTTCAATAAAAAGAATCCAATGAAATAAGATTAAGATTTATAAACTATAACCAATTTTCATCCATAAAATAAACTTAAAATGAATAAAACACTTTTTACTGAGGTTCTACGGCCACATGGTCAGAATGAACCATGTGAACAAAAAAAAGTGAGGCTGAACAAAAAAAAGTTCGCTAATATCTTAAGCTATAAGAGTGCAGGTGGGTATGTGAAACAAAAGAGGAGCTGTATAGGCTAAAAATCAAGGATTAGGACTGCTTGGATAGAGAGCTTTTCGGGAAAAAACTAAAAGAAGTTTGGGTTCTTGCAGGAAGGAAGGTGAGACGAGGGAGAAAATGGACTAAGGAAGAGCCAACAGTTGTTCAAGGAGTTGATTTGGGTAAGATTATCCACAACTGCCTGGTTTTCTCAGTGATTTAGGGAGCGGACTTTAAAATGGCTGAGTGAATACCGGAGGGGGGGGGGTCTGCAGGTCCCATACTATTCATTCATGGCCGTATAAACAAATCAAATAATTTATCTACCACAGATGGAATGTAACCCGCATCGTTTAGCTCAGCAACTCAGGAACTTAACACATTTATTTATCTACTAATAAATTTTAGTCGGAAGTTAAAAGAAGAAGGTTATTATTATTGTTTTTTTTTATCCATTCTTCTTATATAAATACTGTCCATACATAACTAATTTATCTGCTGTAGCCGTTTGAGAGGTCACAAACACAGTACCTTGACACCCTACTCCCTAAGATTTTTATTATTCATCGAAAGAAATTATTGATTATTTTAAATGTCTGTATCTGATTAAGATATATTTACTTACAATTGTTATTATATTATGCGGTTATTTCGATGTAGGTTAAACCAGATATAAGAAGGTCGATGTCGAAGGAAGAGAACTATCTCAGCTGGGCAGTTTTTGGATCGTGATGCGAGTCACGTCTAACATCTTTGGTAAATTTGGTTTAAAGAGCTCGGCACGGGACTACTAATAGCCATCAGGAATGATGTACCCTAACACTGCTTTTATACTGATTTATCTGATACTATTACGAGAATACAACCTGTTCCTTGAGTACTTCGTTCTCCTTTTTCGGCACAGTTTATGCTTCCCTTCTCTTTCGGATTAATGGACTAGCTACTATGTTGAAGACAACGGGAATGATGTCAATTTTTGCCTCCCAGCACTCAGGATATTATCTCTTTATTGAATTTATTAATAACAATATTTATTTGAGTCAATGTCGTAATATTAATCTGTTGGAATGTTCCTTTCGACTATTAACAGCCATTTAATTAACAGTAATTTAATATTTAAAAGTTTGTTAACAGCTTAAATTAGTTATTTTTTATTGATTTTTACTAAAATTATGATCAATTTAAATACTTTGAAGCAAGAAGGGATAAGTACTCTGAGAAAAATCGATTCAAATGTTAATAAAGATAATAAATTTAGAAGAGAAGGCCGTAAATTTTCTTCCTGAAAATTCCAGGGACCAAGGTTTTATGCTAATTTATGTTTTGTTTGTCTCAGATTAGCTTCTTATTTTTCGCCACCTTTTAATTTATACAAAAGGGAATTTGGAAGGAGAGCTTGCGGTTTCTAACATTTATGAAAATCCTTTTCCTTAATTCGGCTTTCCAGGAATTTTTTTTTTTGACTTGAGAAAGTGAAATTAAATGGCACGGTGCCAAGTCGAGGAAGTCATGTGTTATTTAGATTTGTTTGTCTGTTTTTGTTTCGTTAGTTACATTTATAATAATATTTTATATGTTATGACAATCGCAAATCATTCGCGATCCAAAAGGGACGAAAAGAAATAAAGGAAATAACCAACAAATAATTTTTGCATTTGTTTTGTACTAGCTTTCGCCCACGGCTTCGCTCGCTTGGAATTCGGTCTGCCACTTAAAGTTTCCTGACAGATCATTTAAAAATAATAATTTAATTTTTTTTTTACTCGTTACTCTTACATTCAAAATTTCAGATGTCTAACTTTAAAACTAACGGATTCCATACAATTTTTGAACCTCTATTATATTAAGGGGGAAACCATTGAGGGGGGAATTATCCAAATTTCTTTCTTAAATTATACAAAGAACCTGTCCGCAAATTTCAAGATGCTAAGTTCCTGATTTGCCTTTAATTATGGACAACAACGGGGGACATATACCCCCGTGCCCCCACATAAATCTGCCCTTGCTGTAGCCAATGATGTATAACCTATTTTACTCAATAATTTTCATCCAAATCCGTCCAGTAGTTTTTGCTTGAAAGAGAGACAAACATACAAACTTTCGCATTTATAATATTAGTAGGATTAGTAAGATATCAAAACAAATAGTTTCACTTATGTTCTTTCTGTTATTTTAACAACTATTATCATGTGATTTGCCTTTAATTATGTACTATACTGGATTCTACACAGTACCTAAAAATCTGTCGGGGGAAAGAGGCACGTGCCCCCGTGCTTCTCGCCCTAAGTCCGCCTTTGCTGTAGCCTATGTGTTATTCTGATGCATAATCTATATTACTGTAAAGTTTCATCCAAATCCGTCCAGCAGTTTTTGCTTGAAAGAGATACAAACATACAAACTTTCACATTTATAATATTAGTAGGATTAGTAAGATATCAAAACAAATAGTTTCACTTATGTTCTTTCTGTTATTTTAACAACTATTATCATGTGATTTGCCTTTAATTATGTACTATACTGGATTCTACACAGTACCTAAAAATCTGTCGGGGGAAAGGAGGTACGTGCCCCCGTGTTAGCTACAGCTAAGTCCGCCTTTGCTGTAGCCTATGTGTTATTCTGATGCATAATCTATATTACTGTAAAGTTTCATCCAAATCCGTCCAGCAGTTTTTGCTTGAAAGAGAGACAAACATACAAACTTTCGCATTTACAATATTAGTAGGATTTGTGTTCTTGTGCTTAAACATGTAAATGTGCATTATAGTGAGTCTTGTTTAATTTTTCATCGCTTTTACGTAATGTATTGGAAACATACCTGTTGTAGGAGAAAAGTAGAGAACATTAACGAAAAACACTATAACGCCGTGGCGCGTCGTTAGGTAGTTATAGATTTCCACTGGAAGATGTCTAAATATGAACCGCAAAATACTTTTTTTTGTTTTTCGAATCACTCATCAATTATTTTTACGTGGATATATTCCTCCAATATTACTGCCTTTCTCCAATATTCCTTCATCCTCTTTGAAAAAAGCACCATCGTTTTCTTCTCTTCCGAAATTATTATCTTTATTTTAACCTTAGGTTTAGCTTGAAAACATTAATTATCATTCTTCCTGATTTCCTTAAGTGCGGATTATTTTTAATTACACTCACGGAAATATTTAACTCATTTAGATCTAGTTGAAATTGTTTGAACCAATTCCATTTTTTTTTTTTTTTAAATTATATGATATTTGTTTTGTAATTCTTGTTCCGACATTCTTAGTAATTGACCATGAAAAAGTTATTATTCGTTTCTTTATACAGTATCTGAAATTGAATTAATTTCCTGATAGCTAGGAGTGCCTTCAATGAAAGATGCTTCCATCCACGCTTTTACGTGAATTCCATAGAAAGGATTTGATTTGACACTAAACGCATCACATTATTTTTCCTAATATTTTCTTTAATTTATCCAGTAATCCTGTTTTTCTGAATTCCACTTAGCCCACACGCTTAAATTAATGTAAGCTTACAAGTCAAAGGTTCTGCAAGGAGGCTTTTTGGCTGAGGCTACCCTCAGCCGCCATGTTTGTTCTCCTTTCAAGAGTACCTATCCCGAAAAGTCTTTGCAGATAGGAGCGATCTATGTTTGTCAATAAATAAATAAATAAGTAACTAATGAGACTTAGCGAACTACAACGCTCGATTCCGATACGACCAATCTCTGCGGACAAACTTCTCTCCACGGACAACCAAACCCTAACCCAAATACGCCACGGTTCAACTTTCAGATGCTTCCCAGTCGGTACAGCGCTTATTAACTTATCAGGAATTCGTTAGTTACTTTACAAGCGAAATTTAAACTTCGTGATTAGCTATCACTTGAATAATATTAACGGAATGCTTGCTTCGCAACTCCGCGTCTTGTAATCTCCTAAATTATCCAGTACTATAATCCTTTTTTGGACCGAATGTATGTATACTTAATATTTATGACAACTGGATTAAGATCCAAGACCTTCAGCTCAGCTACTTAATGCTCTACACATCGAGCTAATCTCTCTCCGACTAGGAAGTTAAAAGAGAAAAAATATTTACCATATTTCTTTTAGTGTTATTTTTTTCTCCTATAAGTAATTCAATATGTCGAATTGAATCCCGCCATGATGTATTAATCCCATATAACAATCACGGATAAACAAGGGATTAAATATTGAGAAATTATTTTTCACAAACCCTCCAAAGAAAACAATAATAAAATGATAATAAAATTTTGAAACCGGTGATGAAAAAAAATATTGCTATGAAGAGAGACCGGAGCTGAGAATGGGAGAAGAATGGGTCACTACTGACCGGCAATCTCCTTCTTTTACAATCCAGGACCTTCCAATGGAATGGACCACAATAGACCATCCTTCAATGGATGGCCTCATTTCCATGGCCATTCGCTCCGCCACGTTCCAATCCATTTAGCGGCTTGGCTAAGCTTTAAATAACAATAATAATAAGTATTTGTTAATAAATAATTGTTATTCCTACATTAAATTCGGCATTCTCAAAAAAAAAACTTACTATAAATATACTTATTTAAGTTGACTTATAAGTTGGTAGTGAAGAGGACTCTCGACAGAAGTGAAAAATCAAGACTTTGCTATGAACTAGTCCCTTTATGAATTTCTAAATCAAGTGTGGTCTGAATTATTTAAATTATTAACATTAATCAGGTTTTTAAACCAAATTGAAAAAAAAATGTATATATGTTTATAAGTAGTTTATTTATTAGTCAAAACATATGATGGCCTGCCAAGGCTAAATACAAAATATCAACAATTTAATTGAAATTATAATTAGTGTATAGTTATACTATTCATACCTTGTATTTGTTTTTGCATATAATTTATTTTAATTTCTATCATTATTAATATCGTTCAAGTTAATACTTACATCATGATTACATGATAAAAGAATACTTATATCATTTGTTCTATCAATCATTTCAAAAAACAAGACATTTGACTATTACAAATAAAACATTTTAGGGGAAACGAAATGTACAACTATTTTTTTTAAGTTTTAAGTTATTGTTAATATCAATTTCACAACAATTAAACTACTTTTTAGAAACTTCCATTGCTCTTAAACCTGTGACGTGGCTAGAAAAGGGCGCAGGGGCCTCCCGGACTCCTGCTTTGCCCACATTCATGGGGAATGAGCTTAGTTCGGGGACCCCAGGCAAATTGTAAATATTGTAATTATGGTATGAATGTGAGAAATTATTTTATTTTTATTAAGTATTTATTTTGTTTTCATTCAAGCATTTCAAGTATGTATACTTTTTATTTTATGTATTTATTATTATTTGTGCGTATGTTATTGGTGCACAATAGCAAAGACAGTGGAAACCTACGTGAACAATATTTATATTTATTTATTTTTTAATTGAATGATTGTATAGCAATTAGCGCTATTGCCTATTGCTTAAAATTGGCAGATTGTAATATCATAATAAAATGTTACTATACATACTTTTTAGATAAATATAAATATTTTTCTATCAATGGAATTCGAACCTTTAAACTACTGTTTATTAAAAGATATTATTTAACTCATCCACTGACCGCAGGTCTCGTCAATCTCGAGCATGTTGCAGACGCGTACTCACAAGTTAACTACTACTACCTAAACTTAACTTATAAACAAAGTCAAACTTATAAAACTATTTAGTTCAAATATTTCTGTGTAGCTTATGTCTTACATTCTTCTGAAATAAGTTTTAAAAATTAGATGAATAAAGATAGAACATAAAGTTACTTTTTGTCTATATTTTATTTTTTTTAATCTTATACTTTCTAGAAAATGTTGAGAAAGGCGATATGTTCTAATAAAAATGATTACAATATGTTCTATTGCATATTTAAAGTATCAGAAGCATATGTGGATTTTGAAATATGCATTTTTTTAATTATATTTAATATTAATATTTGAAAATAATAACAATTAATAACAAATAAAAATTTTAAATAATATATTGACGCAAGTCAACAAGAACCCAAATTAAAGTAATGTAAAATGAACATTCTTTCCCGTGTATACAAAACAAAAATTGTGAGGACACGGGGATATACGATCGGTGAAGGGGTCGGATTTGTCTGACTGGGATATGACCCCTTGTAGCTCAGCGGTTTAGAGCACTACTACGGAGAAGCAGACGATCCGGGTTCGAATCCCGGCCCGGGCAAATATTTTCTCTTCAAAACAAATGTATTTTTTTAGTTTAGTACTTCTTAGATTTTTTTTATAACTCAAGTATAAACATTTTAATGTACGTTAATGCTATTTTTGTTTATAATTTGAACTAATCTAGTGATTCTGATAAGACGGCTGAAGGTTATCGTGCAGAGGAAACTGAGACTCGGCCAAAACCGCTCCGATTGGAACTTGGCCAAAAAGAGAAAAAGATAAAAATTATCGGAGGGTAAAGAACGCGATAGATAACACCCATACACTGGTTATGCCCTGCACTTTATCCATTCAAACGTATATGTTTCTAAGATCGAATAAATTTCAGATATAAGCACTTAAGGCCAAGTGCTTTTTGCCATATTAGTAAACCACTTTTTGCCATTATTGAACATCGGGGGCATAATCTGTCTGGCAGCACTATTTTAAAAATAAATTTCCAAGCAAGTTGTTTATATGTTTAAAGCAAAAGATACCAATGAAATACTGTCCTTCAGTATTCTTTAATGATATTCTACTGGTTCGTATAAACTTGAAACCACTTCTCGACAAAATGGAATCCACGTACTCTACTCCACGTACTAGATTGAAGAGATTAGAAACTGCTCTCCGTTTTTGTGATATTAATAGGTTTGTTTCTGGATAGGAAAGATTTTTTTTTTTTTAATGTAACACAACGTTATTAATCTTAAGAATCATTGACCTTATTTAAAGATTTTCTTCTATCTTATTCTATTCTTTTGTATTCATGAACTAATTTGATATTTTGTATTAAATAAATAGTATATACACATATCAGCTTTAAATTAAGAAAAGAACAACCATATATACAGACAATTACAATTTAAAACAGTACAATATTTGAGATTTGTGAATTTAAAGGGAAATTAAAGGACAGCGAACATCAGATGATTTGCGATCCAGTATGGATTCTGTGTGTCTGGAGACTTTCCATGGGCTCACCCACCATCTACACTTGGGGTACTATAATAAGGGGAAAACCTGGCAGTTGAGGTTGATCACGGATAAATTACCTCCCTACACAACCATCCTAGGAAACAGTATAGATAGTCTCTAACATGTACTGAACCCATGAGTTTTTTTTTATTAATATCGTTTAGTTATAACCTATTCTTGACAATGTTATTTAATCTATTTACTTAATTTACTTGAAGACTTGGTTGGATCACGAAGCCTCGTGAAATCGATACTTAGGCTGTCCCGGGTCGTTTGATACAAGTTAACGTCTTGAGATCAAGGCACCTCGCTATTCAATCAGTAACTTTCTCTCCCATTAGCAACTTCGGAATCAAATCAGACCCTGTCCTTTCCCCGTTTAATACATCGGGCGTTGTCATACTATCTTCTATCTGTAGCGAATTTATTTATAGCTTATGTATGTATTATTTATTTGTAGCTACAAACGTAGCGTACTAAGATATTGACTTCTGCTTCCTGATCTCGAGACCACAAACCGGTGCAATCGAAGCTGAGGCATCTGAAGACCCTCGTAGGGCTAAATCTGACTCCAGAAAGAGGTCTCTTTAATTAAGGGTTAAACCTGGCTGTGGACCACGATCTCGGCTGAATCATCTTCTTGCACAAACGTTGAATAGTAGTCTGCTTCTTAGTTGGCCAAAAAAAAATTTTAAGACATAAAAAATTAATGTATATGTCTTCCCACATTTGTCAACTAATATTTATTAGTCACTACTAACAGATGAAAAATATTAAAAAAAAAAGTGTTTTGAAAATGTTTTTATTCGATAAAAAAAATACATGCTCCAATACAATAAAAAAATCATAATTGATGCTAACAACTGGTTTAGTATATCGATATTTGTCGTTTCGTCCATTAATAATAATAATAATAATAATAAGGCTTGGCGAACTCAAAGGCTCGATGCCGATACCGCCAATCTCTTCTAACAAACTTCCGTTCTCGGATCACCCAAATCCTTCAGATCACTCTTCTCCGAAACCTCCAGCCTACTCCTCGGTCTACCACTCAGACTCTTTCCAGTCGGCACAGCGCTTATTAACATCTTAGAAATTTGTTCGTTACTAAGCCCGGCAACACGCCCATCTGAATCTTCGTAACACTATCACTTGAATAATATTTACCGCCTTATGTAATCTCCTATATTCTCCAGTGGTCATCCTTTTTTGGACCGAATATTCTACGTAACACCTTGTTTTCGAATACTTGAAGATGTTGTTCATCCTTCAGCGTTAGTGGCCAAGATTCACATCCATAAAGAAGATTTCGAAGGATGATGGTTTTATGAATTCTGATTTTTAGATTTGGGGACAAAAGACGCAAAACGTTTATCCACACCTTGTACAGGCACGAAGATAAGCAGGCGATCCATTGCTTCGTGTCCTATTATATCCTCAAATAATAATGAATTTGATTTCTGCTTCCTGATCTCAAATAATATTGCTTCCTAATATAATATAATATAATATTGCTTCCTGATCTCAAATAATATTGAATTTAACCTAATATAACTGTTTTTGTACATTTAGCATCATATCATAGCAAGTCATCATATCGTCATTTCTTTTCAAACTTTGATATGAAGTTGTGAACCCTAAAACACCATTTGAACATAAATAAAGATCTATATATATGTTATATATGTATAGATCTATGTATATAATATATAAGATGGATATATATGTTGGTTTATAGGGAACAAAAGCAATTGGCGGGTTGACACAGTTATTTTTCAATAGGCAAAAAATAAGAACCACCCTATTGAGGAGTATTATTCTTCAGAAACTTTTCGATTGTTTAAATTATTGTATTTGGGGAGCAACGCAACTCAAGGCGTATGGTACTGGATATCGAGATTGATGAGTTTCAGACCGGCTGAGACAGATACATTTTTTAATTTATTAACAGCCCTATATGGATCTTATGGAAACTGAAAACTTAACTAGCTCTTGATGTTGAAGCATGAAGATATTTTTGTACAATAATTTATTTTGTATTTGACCATAAAAGAAAAAGCTTCAAAACATCGTTCAATAATTTCTACAATGCAAATATTTATTCAACAGTATGCATGTAGCATTTTCCAACGCTTAATGCTCGCTTTGATATTTGTTAATAAACATTATTAAGAGGCCTGCAAATATTTTTGTGCATTTGAATTTCAGTTTGCTGGGACATTAAATGAATTAACACGATGCTAATGGGGAAATGGCACGAGCAATATTTGGGTAACCGAGGAAGTTAAATCACGCTTTTAATATTTTACCCAAATATTTATTAATTAATGGCTGAAACTAATTTAATTTAAATTAATTCAATTAGGAAATGTAAGTGTATTCTACTCTAAAGCTCTGTAGCAGATATTTCATTTTCTGCATTATTGTTCTAAAGTGGCATACCCCTTTGCAATAAAGGCTTTTTTATAATTATGAAAAATTTGAAAAAATATTTTATTTCAGGATTGAGAGGACAATAGTTGACTGGAAGATCTAATGAGAGAAATAGATAGACTGGGGATGCAGTCTAAATAACACTAAATAAGAAAAAACGTATTAATTACAAGTGCCGACGTTTCGACCTACGTTGTAGGCCACCTTCAGGGCTGATAGAAGGCAAGCGGCTATGAGAACCATAGGTTAACTGAACAGTTATAATATTTTTATTTTTTTTTATTAACACTTAATTGAAATATTACAATCTGCCACCTGTGGGCAATAAGTATTAGTGCTGTGTAGCTTACAGTCATTCCATAACAAAACAATTATATAAACAAAATAAAATAAATAAATATATACATGCGGTAACAGAAAGAAATTAATGCGGAAATGATAATAAAATAAAGTAGAAAAAAAAAAGTAAATAATAATAATACTAATAATTAAAAAAAAAATAAAATAAAATGAACACATTCATACCCTATTTACAATTTGCCTAGGGTCCCCGAACTGAGCTTCTTCCCCAGGAATGAGGGCAAAGCAGGAGTCCGGGAAGCCCCAGCCCCCTTTCCCAGCCGCGTCACTGGCATTAAACGCCAATGGAAGCTGGTTAAGGGCGCTTACAGTTATAATAAATACATTTTTTCTTATTTAGTGTTATTTTGACTGCACTGCCAGACTATCTATATCCCTCATTATTTTATTTCATATTTTTTCAAAATATTTTTTATATTTTTTAATGTTTATTTATATTTTAATTTTTTATGTACATTCACCAGGTTAAAATAAAGAAATATTTTACAGATAATTTTTATGTGCTAAGCTAATCAGAATAGTTTTATTTTGGTAATTATAGTAAAATGTATTCAGTAATCGTCAATTAACTTGAACAGATTCTTTCGGAATATTTAAAAAGGAGACGATTTTTTTTATAGTGTGTGTATAGAAGTATATAGAAGGGTGTATTTTCGATGACTGATACAAATCTCAGGGAGTACAAAACTATAAATAAATTAATTAATTAGATATTTAAGCTTAGCTCAGCACGTTGGGGTTACTGATGTCTGATAGGACGGCTGAAGCAGATAAATTATCTGTTAGAAGTCATGAATCGCAATGGTATAAGGCAGGAGTCGGCAACCTGCGGCTCGCGAGCCACATCTGGCTCTTTGGATTGAAGCTCTTTGGATATTTCCATACGCAAATATTATTTATTTTATATCAAAAAAACATTTAAAAATCCACTTTGACACGCATCGTCAATGACGCCAGTCCTTTGGAAGCTCTCGAATGACGCTGTTGTCGGATATTTCAAAGTTGGTTTTAATTCGCTTTCGACGCAATTTGGCGTCTTCACCAGTGCTTTGGCTGTGACGTTGTAGTTGATCTATCTTTCACGCAAAAAACTACTGAACGGATTTGGATGAAACTTTACAGTAATATAGATTATACATCAGAATAACACAAAGGCTAATAAAGCAAGGGCGGATTTAGGGGAAGGCACAGGAAACCGTGCCCCCGCACAGTTTTTTAGGTACTGTTGAGAATCCATGGGAGCCCACGTCGTATGCATGAATATGCACAATATGGAATGACCTATGTACGTCAGTATGGTCGTCCAGACCTGTTCATCACCATCAAGTGGAAACCAATGAGGATAGAAATCGTTCAACTGCTCCTTCTGGCCAAACATCAAGTGATATCACGTAAGGCACGATATCACCGCACGTGTATTCAGGCAAAAATCCGGTCGCTGATGGACTATATTGTTAAGCATCGTGTCCTTAGGGATACTCGATGTTCGATGTATTCGATTGAATGGCAAAAAAGATCACACTTAATACTAACATGCGTACAGCCGACGAACTGGATATCACTGTTAATCACTTGACTGAATGTATTCAAAACGCAGTTTGGTAATTCACAACACCAAAAACGACTTTATCAAAACCTGATTCCTAGCTACTTGAACCAATATGTAATATCATCAAAGGAAACGTAGGATCAGAGCTTTATGGCAAAGAAGAAGATATCCTTCATACAAAATAGAACTGAACAAACGAACCCGAAACGCGATGACGAGCGAAGAAAAAGCTAACGAATTTGCAAAACATCTAGCTCAAATACTTAAGGAAATGAAATTGAGGATAATACTCTCACTGACAAAATTACTCCATATTACTCCCTCCTCCTTTATTACTCTCCTCTATGATTCAATCCTGCGAACAACTTATTTTCCGCTCCTTTGGAAACTTTCCACGATTAAAATGATACCAAAACCTTCCAAACCTTTCACTAATCCTTCATCTTATCGTCCAGTTGCACTTCTCGCTATAATATCTAAATTATTTCATTGGGGGAAAGCCTGGCGCTATAGCGTGATCTCCGACATTTCCTTGTAACGTAGATCAATACATAAAGCGCTTACCTGATGAGTTCAAAGTCTGGGATCGAATCCGGCTGTGACAGATAAATTATTTTTCTATTAATGGCCATTGTTCGATTCTATAGCATTTGGAGATCCTCTTGGGGCAGTTGGAATACCCGGCAGTTGAGAGTGAACTTGGACAAATATCCTCCTTCCACAACTTTTGTCTTAGAAATAGACCAATCTCTACTATTTACTGAATTCAAAACCGTTCATAGGTTGTAGTAGTACAGATTTATTTTATTTTACTTTTTTTTCTTCAACAAGAATAGCAACTCTTTTTTTTTTTTTTCTTAACCCCCCATATATATTTTTTTTTATATATATTTTTTTATGCATTTATTTCGTTTATATCATTTTTTTTTTTATGGAATGATTGTAAGCTACATAGCACCATTACTTATTGCCCACAACAGGCAGATTGTAATGCTTCAATAAAGTATTTTCTTCTCTCTCTTAACCCCTTTTATTAATATTTGAAAAATAACATATTACTAATGATACATGGTATCTCTTTTACTGTACCAGGTGCATTTTAAGAGAGGGTTGTTCAGGACATTGAATTTTCTGAATATTAATTAGATGGTAGGAGTGGGGGATCTAGTGATGGGGCTCACTAGTTCTCTGATTGGAGTTTGTTACTTGGTTACTCAGTCCATGTTGAGTGTCTGTACATGTGCTTGCCAGCGCTGAGGTCGGCCTGGTGTAAGTGCGTTGAATAGTGGGCTCGTGCAGTGTTGGAGGATATCAAAGGATTTGATATGCCTCCGTGTGATGAAGTCCGTTACCGTCGGGAGTCCGAGAGTCTCGTGTATTATGTCTGATTTCGTCCTTTGTAGAGAAGTGTGCCTTACTGTACGCCTCTGCATACGGTTTTGAAATCGTTGGAGCCTTTTTGAAGTTGTAGCAACTCTTGAATAGTTTGCCCATATTAATCATCGCGACGAAAATAATATTACCGAGTGCATGTTCTACAATTCCGCGCTGTGTAATCTCCTAAATTCTCCAGTGGTCTCATCATTTATAGGTTCTAATATTCAACGCAATGCCATATTTTTGAATACCGTAAGACGTTGTTCATTATTCAGAGATAGCGGGTACGTTTTACATCTGTAAAACAGAGTTGGAATAAAATATAAATTCTGTTTTTTAGATTTCGGAACAAAAGACATGAGCTTAGTTATGTCGAGACCGAAAAAAAAACAAGCATTTAATAACGTCTTTATTTCCTCTTCAATTTCACAACTATTAATCGACGTTTTAATTAAATATTATTAATATTAAATATTAAATTATTCTTACGTCAATGGAATTCTGACCTTCTTTAGGAGAAACTAAACTTGATCAAAAGGAATTGTATAATTCATGCACAGGCCCCTAGAAGTTGTAAGTCTTGTGAAATATGTCACGAACATGACGGTGAAGCAAACCCTTAGCAAAAATTGCTAAACGGGGCTTAAGAAGTTTTTTTTTCATAAATTATCCTGCGAAAATGGAAGAATCACTAGGTTTTATAAATAGCACTATGCTATAGAACTATTCTGATGGAATATTTGAATATCTCAAAATGACAATTAAACTCAGCTAAAACAATATATTTGTGAAAGCTGACCTTATTAGTAGGGAAACAAACGATATTATTATTCAAATATTCCATCCGAAAAAGAATATAAATTGCCCGGGGACGGGAGCGATAATGGGAGATGTGACAATGAAAAAGCCCTTGGAGGTCAAAAGCTTCCAGTCCAGGATGGTTATTAGTCCTAACTCACTGCCCTTCTGCTCTAGGCGCGTCTGAGATATTGTCTTCTCCCCCTCTGCTTGAATATAGTTTATATATCTATATCCTTTGCTAAATAATATATAGTTTTGCCTTTATATCTGTATGGTCTGCTAAATAATATTGCTGCTAAATGTGCTGTTTGGTTTAAATTTCACTTTGCTAAATTTATATCTATAGATTTATATAGTCTCTAGCACGGTGCTCTAACCAATTGAGTTAATCTGGCTGTTAACACGGCCAGACAAATTCATTCCCTTCACCGATCTCACATCCCCGTTTTTAATTTATTGAATATATAATTTCATTCCATGGGGATGTGGGATCGGTGAGAATGGATTTGTCTGGCCGTGTTACGAGCCAGGTTATCTCAATTGGTTAAAGGACCGCTCTAGAAACGCGGGCGACCCGGAACCCCGGACAAATATTTTTCCTTCAAAATAAAAATATTTAAAAATTATCACCATAATAAGGATAATAACTATAAAATTAATATATCTATATACTTTTGTAAACAATATATAATTATATAATTAGAAACCAGGGTTCTACCCGCTTACTGCTCCGGTACATATCCACAGATGGCTCCAAACTAACCAGTAATGCCGGTTGCTCCATCGTGACGGGATCTAATATCATGAAATATAAATTACCACTTTCCACCAGCAACTTTACTGCAGAATGCTTTGCCATTAGTTCAGCACTGTACAGTATTATGCAGCGAGAAGAAAAAGATTTTGCTTTAGGTACGGACTCTCATTCCGCAATAATGGCGTTTACGAACATATACTCCAAAGATCCTGTCATTAAGAAAGCTCAAGTCTATTCCTCGATGATAAGAAACCTCAATAAGAATTTAGTTATTGCCTGGGTACCATCACAGGTAGGCATTAAAGGAGTGAAGTGGCAGATCGAGCGGCAATAGAAGCAGCATTATCATCGATAGAAATTACAAGCGTACACACAACAACAGATGTATGCAGCCTTTTGAAACATATCCACAGATGGCTCCAAACTAACCAGTAATGCCGGTTGCTCCATCGTGACGGGATCTAATATCATGAAATATAAATTACCACTTTCCACCAGCAACTTTACTGCAGAATGCTTTGCCATTAGTTCAGCACTGTACAGTATTATGCAGCGAGAAGAAAAAGATTTTGCTTTAGGTACGTACTCTCATTCCGCAATAATGGCGTTTACGAACATATACTCCAAAGATCCTGTCATTAAGAAAGCTCAAGTCTATTCCTCGATGATAAGAAACCTCAATAAGAATTTAGTTATTGCCTGGGTACCATCACAGGTAGGCATTAAAGGAGTGAAGTGGCAGATCGAGCGGCAATAGAAGCAGCATTATCATCGATAGAAATTACAAGCGTACACACAACAACAGATGTATGCAGCCTTTTGAAACAGCAAGCTCTGGCGATTTGGAAACAACTTTGCCACTCCACCGACGATTAAAATAAACTAAAAGGCATTAAAAGAAACACCAACGCCTGGAAAAGCTCTCACGGCATATGCAGAAGAGATGAAGTCGTTATCACAAGACTGAGAATCGGCCACACGCGACTTAGCCATGGTTTCCTTATGGAAAAAACAACGCCTCCGAACTGTAGGATCTGTCACTCACAACTGACAATACGCCATATCCTTGAAGAGTGCCTCCATCATGAAAGCTATTTTAGAAATTTAGGAATAGCGAGAAAAATTCAAACGATGCTGGGTGATAATAAAACAAATTTTAAATCAAGAATTGAATTCCTCAAAAAAGAAGGTATATTTCATAAAATCTAATAGACCAACAATTATAGAATAAGGACACTGAAGACCTTAGACGTTAAGTGTCCAGAAATAATCAACCTAACCTATAATTATATATATAATATATAATGGTATTTGCACCGATATTCTGTTTTAAATAATGTATAAGTTAATCCATGTCATCTTCTAAATTAACAATAAAACCTGTACCACTAAAAACCATGATGGGTCTTGGGTCCAGTACGCGGTAGAGATTACTTTTTCTAGGACTACGGTTCTTCAGGGGCTTGATTTGTCCTAGAACACCTTCAATCGCCAGGCTTTTCCTGATAGTTAAGTGCCCACTTAGGCTGGGTGAGCCCCAGGATGGTCTCCAGGTCCTATAGGGTGACTGATTAACTATTTTATCCACCACAGCTGGATTTGAACCTGCATTATCGGCACATTAATTCAAGGCTCATTTCATGAGCGACCCCCGCTACTGTAAAATAAACTACTGTTTCCTTTTTCTAATATGTAGTTCAGACTGGATCGCCGTCCAAATAATAAACAGTTTGGAATAGAAATCTGTGTTCTTTGCTAAATATATATCTATATCCTCTGCTAAAATTTACCTAGTCTAGTCTACATCTCTTGCCAGTTTATTGTTTACTTTTTATTTCTGTATTATCTGGTAAATAATTTTACTATAGATTAAATATCCATATCCTTTGCTAAATAATATATATTCTGATTTATAAAACGTTTATACATATTGTTATTATACAGGGGATGGGGTGGCTCAGAGGTGGAGCGGTGAGGTGCCATGCAAAGGTCCCCGTTTAAAATCTCGCTAAAGCAGATTTTATTTAAGCCGTTAACAGCCTGTGATGGATCCTGAAGGATCTGGAGATCTTTCAGGGATTCTCCCAGTCAGTGGTTACCCTTAACAAGAGGAAAAACCTGTAGAAAAACAAATCACCTCCCTGTACCATAACCTAGAAATAGTACACAATCTACTACACACTGAACCTTCATGGTTTGCAGTGTTTATTTTTTATCATCAATGTCTTCTGCTAAATAATATAAATTTATTTCATAAATCAAACTATCGTGGTAAACAATACCTTATACCTATTGCGTATATACTTATCTTTACATATATATCGACGAGTTTGGTCAATATATCTATTTATTTACTAAAAAATATGTGTTTTTTATATGTGTATTAGTAGTCTAATATACATATAAGCTCAGGGTATATATCTGGATCTTTCGCTAAATAATATTGTGTTGGGTTCATATATCTATATCCTAAGCTCACTAATATGTACTTCATTTTTTGCACGTATGTTCTTTATAGTTTAGTTCGAAATCTAATAAAATTTATTGTGATGATGCCTTACTCTAAATCCGCGATATTTGAAAAAATATTTAAAATTAAATACTGTTATGATTCTCACCTTCAATATCAATCTTGAAAAAGATGTACCTTCTGCTTTTTTTTCAATTAACTACGACATTGTTATTAGAATAGTGTAATGCGATGAGTTCTTGTACTATAAGCTCTAGTTTTTAATCCGGCAATAGCAGATAAATTATTTAATCTATCAAGATCCTTGGACCGATTCTGTAGATTCTGCAGACAGTCCTGAATGTGGTCTCGACCAAATCAACTCCCTGCACAACCGTTGGTTTAGAATATATTTCTATCCTGTACAAAATTTAATAATCTTCATGAGTTGTAGTGGTAATGCTTTTTTTCTTCTTTGCTTTTCTTTGTTGTCACAGGGGGTTGACATTGATGAACGTCAAGCCGACGCCTCAATTTATTTTTTCTCTCTCTCTTGTTTCCTTTTATCTCTTTTTCTTCTTCATCTTCGCATATAATCGGGTTGTCTAAAAAGCCTCAAAGGGGAAGTAGATAATGGTGGAGGGAGGCACCGCCCCAAAGAGGAACAAGGTATCCTTTATGTCCTGCCTCTCTCCTTCATATAGTATATATAATAATTAATGTCTACCTTCTGCTTTCTTGGCTTGATGGTTTTGATTTAAGGAAACCTCCGGAAGTGTTAAAATCAGCATTTTTAATTTACAATAAAATATTAATTTATGTTAAAAATAAGTAAAAATAAAAATATCAGCAGCAAAATAAAATCTTTTCAGCAGAATCTTGACTTTAAGGTCATTTGTTCAGTCAATGATTATGTTCACTGATTTCCTGTTCTCTAAAATACAGATGAATAGGTAACCAATTAGCGTTTCACCGATTCTAGATTAATCAGAATGTAAATAAATAAACCAGATTATCAGTAAAAATGATCAAAATTCAATAGTAAAAACAAGTTTATTAGAATATAATAGGGAAAATTAAACAAGCAAAGCATCAAGCCTCAATATACTTGAAAAACAGACCAGTCAACGTTTTGTTAATTCTGGCATCTTCAGGAAATACATAAAAAGAAAAATCTTTAGAAAGAAAAGAAGATAAAGTGCAGCACATCTCACATCAACAGACTAACAAATATAGACATCAACCTCACTTCAAGACGGTTAACAAACAAATCATCAACAGATTTTGGACTGTAGAAATGCTTCTCTTCATCCTTTTTTATACAAATTTCCTTTTGAAGTATGTTCTTGTTCGATCTTTAATTAGACTGAATAGAAAAACAAACAATAAAACATATTAGTAGAATAGAGCGGAGGAATTTAATGAATTAGGCCAGATACTGAAACATGTGGAGTTTATTAAGTATAGATACAAATACCAGGTTAATCATGTTTACATTTAAAGAAAATAAAAAAAATGTCGCTTATAAATATGTACAAAAGGAATAGTAATTCTGATTTTGAATAATATTATGAAAGAAAGTATTAAATATCAATCTTGAACTCGAAATGATTTTTCTTATGAACAGAGCACTAACACTGGGCGATAGGGCCACATGGCGATAGAGTCTAGACTCTTTATCTCGAACGGTGATGTAATATCGTATTGTCTTTTGATGACTGAATGAAAGAGAACTTACAGTTGGAGGCGGAGTCTTACTACACGTGTTTTGGCAATATCTGATTGGTTGGCGATCTAGCGGTATATAAGGGCTTGCATCCCATGTCTGGTGATAGCCGTCTCTTGGCCATGGGCGAATGTGATTACTGTACCGTCTCTATGCGGTGGTGGAAGGCGAGGTTAGCTTTAGTCGAAAAGAGCGGAGAGATGTGGTTAGATTGAAGTCTGAATTAGAAGAGAGCGCTATACGACGGAGTGGGGGAAACAAAGTCCTCTCTATCCGTTGCCAAGACAACAATTGAGTACCAGAGACGCGAGATTTAAATTTGAATTTACTATATTGATTCGCGACTGAACAATTCTGGAGATACCATAATTGACCAATTGTTGACTGTGAAGTGTTTTTCAGAACTCTAGAAATATATGAATTTTTTTTTGTATTCGTCCTATTGTATTCTAATCAATTATATTATTGAAGGATGTTTATATTATTGAAGGATGTTACTGAAGATACACCTCAATACAGTACATCTCACGTTAATGACGCAAAATACGCGCCCTCAATAAGATGCTAGGTAGTTGTATTTGCATTAATATGTCTTTGGATATCTGGAATATTTCCAACAGTCTCTGGCTAATGCACCTTTTTGGAAAATGGGAGTGAAATGAACAGTATTTATTATTGGTTGATGTATTTTTTCATTTCCGTACTGATAATATTTGAATTAGACGAAAACTTTCGGGTGTTTTTGTGACTTCGGGATTAGTGTTATGGCTTCATCTAATTTTATTCTAGTAATTCTTCTACCTCTGTTTGGCCTTTTAGCTCATTTTTATTATTATTTATTTATTGGAATTTTTTACAATAAATGTATCCCGATATCCAAAATCTTTTCCCGCTTATTCTTACAATCATCATTTTTATTTATTTTAATTAAAATTATTCAAACATAAATACCATTTTCAAAGAATTAATTTATAAATCATAAATTGTAAGATCGCTTACTAATTGAGTGTATTCTATTTAATATCTCTTTTAGATTTATTTCTTATTTATATTAATTCAAAAGATTTAATTGAAGATAATATAATAATAAATATTATACAAGCTGTTATTTGTGTAAAAAAAAGACTTATAGCTCTGTATGTGTATGTTTATTAATGTTATTATGAACTTTATTATTTCTGATACGTTTACAGCTATATAGCAGCTACCTTTGGTTGATTAATGTGGAGATATTTTTTAAAAATTGAGTGGAGTAATTTCCAGAGGTGATGGTCATTTCTTTTCGACATGTCATACGTGAACCGAATCGTTTGTTACCTCGGCTCGTATTGCGGTAGTACTTCTGACAGGTCGTTAATCACGAGAGGTTTTAGCGGATCTGGGACGTGTGATGGCCCCGGATTACCTGATCAACAACAGGTTTGGTCCTCAGTACTTCGATATGTTCTGTATTGAATTCCTTACTAGAAATTATATACAATAGTAATAATAATAATAATATATAGCAATAATATAATCACATAGTTTGTATAAAATAAATATGTTGTCTTTTCAGTTGGGTTATTTTATACCAAAGCTAGTTGAACCATACAGGAAATATTACTAAAAATAATTGTTTATATTATTTATACGACAAAAAAAGGCAAACAATAGTATATATATATATATGTATATATATATATATATATATATATATATATATATATATATATATATATATATATATATATATAACTTAAGAGCTTCGGCACATAAAACAAAAAAAAAGAGAAGTTCGGGAGAATAACAACACGCATGAAGTCTAGTTAAACACTGATTTATTCAAGTTACAATCCTCTATTTATAGTATTTACAATGTTGACATTCACTGTTTAGGATTAGTGTCTATACTGGTATATGTCAAACATCCTCGTAAACTCGAAAAACAAAAACATAGTAATAACATAAGAATACAAAAAGTAATAAAAAGAAAATTAAATACAATATCCTCAGATCACTAAATCTATCACTTACAAAAACCAAAAGCAAAGAAACCTTACACTATGTTCAAGAACTCACTTAGCACTTTAACTTAACGTCATAATCCTCTACTGACCTACTATAACAAACACCTACAAATACAAAGTAATAATAACACTAAGAAGAAGGAAAAAAAAGAAATACAAACAACAGTAATCATATATATTTACAGTCTAGTTTCTCCAGCTGGAATTTTCAGTTGCTCAATATGTACCGTTCTACGTTTTCTGGGCTCCGCCAGACTCTGAACGGTGACCAGATTGTGCTCCCTAATCGCAATCACATTGAATGGCCCCTCGTACCTGAGTACCTCCTTTGCGCGATTTGACACAATCTTTCGGTACACAATATTGCCTATCCTAAGAGTTCCCATGATATCCTACACACCAAAATTGTCCCTGGCTACTCTCTTACTCTTTTCCGAGACCATTCATGCGTGCGCTTTTCCCCCTATTCGGTCGAGTTTTAATCTGTTCGCGACCAGGCGTTCCGCCACGGTGTCGTCTACGACCGTATCCCGCGCATCTCTCCTTCGAGGCCGAAGACCGAAAAGAGCTTCAAACGGGGAAAACCCGGTGGCCATGTGCATTGAATGATTGTACGCGTGGCATCGTCTCGTCTGCCTCCAGACCCTTGTCCGCATGAAACACGCGCAAATGTTCCCCCAGGGTGCTATGGAGTAGTTCGATCCCACCTCTGCTCTTCGGATGGCCAGGCGTGTTCCTGTGCCATTCAACCCCGAGTTCTTGCATCTCCTTTCGCAATTGGGCATTATCAAATTCTCTGCCCCCGTCCGAGGAAATTCTGTCCGGTACCCCGTAGAACTAGAACCAGATTCGAAGGGCATCGCTGACTGCCGCCGCAGACTTCTCCTTCACTGGGTGGGCCATAGCTGTCTTACTGAAGACGTCCACTATCGTCACCCATTTAAAACCTCTCCACGTAAAAGTGTCTACCTGGAGGTCCGTCGCCGGTACCGTGGGGGTAGACGTCTCGGTTTGTAATCCCATCGGAGGGTGACGATCATACTTCACAGTATGACAGATGACGCATTCCCGCACAATATCCTCCACCGTCCTCCGCATCCCTATCCAATAGTACCTCCGTTTTAGGGCTGCAATGGTCTCGTTGATCCCTCGATGGTTCGTTTTGCCTTGATGGTACGCCAACGTCACCTCCTTCTGTTGCTCAACATCCCGTAGCGTCTCTACCATCAGGCGACATCGAATAAACATTCTATCCATGCCTATCTTCTCCTGTCTCCATTGACCGCGAATCTTCTCCCATACCGTCCCGTTCCCGACGTAGATGTAGTGGGTCGCGCTAACTTTGGAAGCATCTTTTAATACCCTGCATATCTGCTCCTCTTGGGACCAGATAGTAACGATACTGTGCTTCGCGTACTTGGAGAATTCCATTTTCAGAAGCCCTGTCGTCCTGGTTTTCCAGAATATCTGTCTGGTTTTATCATTGACTGGCTCGTCCAGCTCTTCCATCTCCGTCGACCGCTCCTCTCCAGACTCGTCCTGGTCGGGGGAATCTGAATTGTCCCGATGGTCCGTCCCGACGGTGTCCATTCTCGGATAAATCGTTGCAGATCTCCCGATGATTCGCCCACCTCAGGCTCTATTGCGTTAACTTGAAGAGCGCGGGATAACCAGTCCGCCACCACGTCATCCTTTCCCGGCTTATGCTATATTGGCTGAGGATCTCTTTCCACCGCGTGACTCTCGCCGATGACTCTTTTAGATTTCCCACCCACAGAAGGGGACGATGGTCTGTATGGACCTTAAACCGTTTCCCGAACACGTTGGGGCGGAAGTGTTGGACTGCCCAAACGATGCCTAGTAGTTCGCGCTCTAGGGCACTATACCGAGACTCCGCGTCCGTGAGCCTTCTACTCGTATACGCAATCGGTCGATCCCCCTGCTCAGTCTCCTGAGATAGTTTAGACAGGACAGGGAATGGCGGACAAGGATAATAAACCAATATGCGGACATTTTTTTTTGCGAAGGGGAACCGTTAAGCGTGACAGGCGAAACTCTCCACGAAATTAATCTGAAGTCCGAGAAAGTTACCTACGTTAAGGAACGAAGATACCCGCAGGTTTTTCGAAACCACATCCGGGACGAACAAGAGGAGCTGAAGCGTCAGAGGATCATCGTCGATAGTTAGTCGCCGTTTAATAGCCCCTTATGGGCAGTGAAGAAAAAGTCCATTGAGGGTGAAACTCAGGACCGCTATAGGGTGGTGATTGACTACAGGCTGTTGAATGAAAATACGCTAGACGAGAAGTACCCCATCCCGAGATTGGACAATACCTTGGACAGGTTAGGTTGGGCGGTGACTTTTACCACATTAGACCTGAAATCCGAGTATCATCAAATACGTATGCATCCCAGGGACCAGAGCAAGAAAGCTTTTACATTCGAAAGAGGGCATTACGAATTTACGCGCATGCCTTTTGGCCTGAAGAACGCGCCCATAACATTCCAAAAACTAATGGAGAGGTTTCTGCGTGGTCTAGATGAGAATATGTGCCAAGTGTACATACGACGATATTCTCGTTTTTAGTAGATCTGAGGCAAAGCATATCGAGGACTTGAGACGGGTCTTTCAGCGGATTAGGCAGTTTGGGCTGAAGCTTTCCAGGGAAAAGTTTATCTTAGGGCAGAAAAGGATCAACTGCCTGGGTCACACTATATCGGAGGAAGGGGTGCGTCCGGACGGAAAGAAAGTTGAGGCGATTGCCAAGATGGCTGTTCCCAGTGACGCGAAAGGAATTAGGCGACTGTTAGGAACCCTTAACTATTACCGCCGTTTCGTCCCAGAGATGGCTGAACATCTCGTTGCGCTTCACGAGCTCCTACGAAAGGGGCGTAGGATTCGGGTTACTCCTGAAATAGAAGCGAAAGTTAGAAAGTGCATGGAGCAGCTGCAGACGCAACCGGTTCTCGCGTTCCCAGACTTCAATAAACCATTCTCCATTACGAAGGACGCTAGTGAGTATGCGTTGGGGAGCGTACTATCTCAGGAGACTGAGCAAGGGGATCGACCGATTGCGTATGCGAGTAGGAGGCACACGTACGCGGAGTCTCGGTATAGTGCCCTAGAGCGCGAACTAATAGGCATCGTTTGGGCAGTGCAACACTTCCTGCCCGAATAGCGCAAGAGACAAATGCGTTGGAAAAAATGAAATTGAAGAAGGATTGTGCGCAAGACATTAGGAGAGAGATCTCTGATCTAGAGAAATTCAATGGAGATGTAGGTGAGCTCAACCACTTCATCAAAGGTGAAGATGGCATCATTGGCAGTATCCAGTCACAGGAGGCGGCTGATCTTTTGGAGGAAACAGACGCGAGAAGATTGCGAGTGGCACTAGCACGTCGGATCAGGAGGAGTGTCCTAAACATGATCCAAGCCGATGAGGATACTCCATAGCTGGTGATGTAGGAGAGGTTGAAAAAAGCCTACGGAGGAGGGCGATGGGCCCCAGAGGAGGACATGCTACAAATGTTTAGAGAGATGAAGAGGACGGGGCAGTCGAACGGCCAATACGCAGCAGGACTTTTCGCAAAACTAAATAAAATAAACGAAAAATTGCGTGAAGTGATGGAAACCAGCGCAGTGGAAGCCTGTATGTTGTTCATGACAACAGTCCTCAAAGTACAACTGGCTCGGGATACCAGAAAGAAGGATGGTCTAAAAACACTATTGGCTAATGTGTTGCCCCACCATTCACACCATCCTCATTCTCTCCTTACCTCCTCTGTTCTCCGCCCTGCACTCCGTCGCTTACTGCTTCCTCTGGGGGTTCCTCTGCCACCAGGTTCGCTACCCTCCGTCTCGGATCCTGAAGTCTCGGATGCTCTGAAAGATTCGGACGGTATTCTGCTCCTCCGCCATATTCTCTGTGCTCCTCCATAGGTTCACCCCGGTCCTCGTCTCTCCTCCTTATGTATGGACATTGCCTAGCCATATGTCCCTCGTTGTGGCACTCATAACAGCGAGTGCGCGGACATTGAGCCATCAGGTGCCTTGTCTTGCCACATTCGTCTCTATCGTTCTTCTCAAGTCCTGTCACCAAATTGTCGCTTCTCTCTGATCACCGGCTTTCGCCTAACAAAATCTCCCTCTCTTCTTCTCTCCGGTTCTATCCTTGCTCGATTCCTACCTGCTTCGTTCCTGCGATAGGACACTTTACTCCACCCTGGTGACGTAAAGTGTCCTATCGCCCTGATGATCCTCCTCTGGGGCCCATCTCCCACCTCCGTAGGCTTTTTTCAACCTCTACTTAATCACCAGCCATGGAGTATCCTCATCGGCTTGGATCAAGTTTAGGACACTCCTCCTGACCCGACGTGCTACTGCCACTCGCAATCTTCTCGCGTCTGTTTCCTCCAAAAGATCAGCCGCCTCCTGTGACTGTATAATGCCCATGCTGCCATCTTCACCTTTGATGAAGTGATTTAGCTCACCTACATCTCCATTGAACTTCTCTAGATCAGAGATCTCTCTCCTAATGTCTTGCGCATAATCCTTCTTCAATTTCATTTTTTCCAACGCATTTGTCTCTTGCGCTATTCGGTTTGCTTCTTGTGCGGCTAAGCCCGCCCGCGCCACTGCTAGAGTCGTCGATGGATACGGCGGGAACTCCGGGTTCTCCTGTTCCGGCTATGGTGGATCTAAAGTTAGCGTTGCCGGCCTGAGAATACTTTGACCGTGTTCATTCATGCTGGCACTTGTTGATATACGAAATTTAAAAAATAAATTAAGAACAATTCGAAAAAAGAAAAAAAAAATTACGAACTGTTTTTCCGTATAAAAAAAAAAAATCTTCACTAGGAACTGTTAACGAATTCCCGGTTTTCGGCACCACATAAGAGCTTCGGCACATAAAACATAAAAAAAAAGAGAAGTTTGGGGAGAATAACAACACGTATGAAGTCTAGTTAAACACTGATTTATTCAAGTTACAATCCTCTATTTATAGTATTTGCAATGTTGACATTCACTATTTAGGATTAGTGTCTATACTGGTATATGTCTTATCTCAACTTTTATATATATATATATATATATATATATATATATATATATATATATATATATATATATGTGTGTGTGTGTGTGTGGTATGGAAAAACTTATTTCTACTATTGTGAAAGGTCTCGGGTTCCATGCAGGTGTAGATTATATTATTTCTAGGACAGCGGTTGTGTAGGGAGATGACATACCGAGATCACGCTTGCTCGCCTGATTTTACCATAATGAACCCACTCTTTAGAGGCTGAATGAGCCCATGGATGGTCTGCAGAACCCACAAATTATGGGCTATTGATTATCGTTATAAATTATTGACTATACTGCACCTGACGTAGAGGTTACATTCCTACTTACTGTAAACAATATGCTACATCTCTACTCTCTACTCTCCTACCAAGTACCTACTCTATCCTAATCTTGAGCTTGTATATATGCATGCAAAAGAAGATGGGAGCTCATGAAAGTTACATAGATGATAACACGGAAGCATTGATGAAACTTCCTTATTACCAAACTATTTAATTAAACAACTTTCTTAAAGCCACTGACCGGTAACTAAAATATAAATTTTATTCAACTCATCTACTTTGCCCTAACCTAGTTTAGAAATGTCTTTTATATATTCTCTCAATAGTTTTTCTATCCGATAGAACAGCTAAATGCACAAATAAAATAAATAAGTGGTGCAAGTATTTATGACAGTGTTTTAGTAAAGAAAATCTTAAACGGAAAGAAAGGAAATATTTTGCGGAAAGCTATTTTCGGAAGAGGAAGTTGTAAAAGGAACTAATTGTGGAAGTGATTACAGCTGTACATTACTCGGTAGATCATCTGTTTGCTGCTCCCAGCATCAGCAATCTACCGACCGGCTACGATACTTTTTCTTTTCTTTATCTACCATCGGATTTTATTTATGCTTACAGCCGAATTAATTGGAGTTCCTGACATTCCCAATTCCTTCGGTATATTCATTTATTTTACCCCACTTTATACTACAATGGCTGATTTAATGACGATACATTAGGAGTAGTAAGTTTTGACTATCTAGATATAACAAGGATTTATGCTGAGATCACGTCAAATCGTCCAGTTCTCTCGATTAATCAAATGGGATCAATTTGTAAATCTCCCAGCCATAAAAAATGTAGCACAGTATTACATAAACAACAAACAACAGGAGGATAATTCCCGAAAAACGTAAAAACAAAAATTGCAAATGGCTCGTAGAAAGATCCCATCATTGTTTTGTTGAGGATCCTCGGTACAAATCCAGCTGTGACAGACTAATTGATTAATCTTTTATAGACTAACTGATTAATCATATGTAACAGAAATATATATACCCTGTGGATTGTTGTTGTTTGTTCATTTAACGTCACTTTATGCTGCTATGGCTAGTCGGACGATGCTACAGTGGGAGCTCTAAATTTTGCCTATTCAGGTTTAATTTACATCGTGCAGGCTCGGAACCCCCGTTTAATGTCATTTCCGAAGGACGGGGTAACTAAGGATTTTTTACTCTCTTAAATATCCTAGGGCCACCTGCCGGGCTACAAACTCGCGATTGGGCTTAGAAGTTTGTTACGCTAACCACTAGACCACAGGTGACCGTTAACCCTGTGGGTTCTGCAGTCCATCCAGGGCCTCATCATATCTACTTTAGTACTATTAAACAACAGTTATGTACATAGTTTGTAAGATAGTAGATAGAAAAAATACGAGGTTAGTTCATAAGAATGACTCTATTATATCTCTTGTATATCACGTTATGCCTAAATAATGATATATCTAAATCCCTAGCAATCACTCAGCGTGCAATGGAGCGAAGTATGTTAAGTAAAAGTAGAAGGGAGAAAATAAAAGAAGACAGAACTACGGAAGCTGACTGGTACGCGCGATATTCTCAAGACAATATCTGATAAATGGCAGTGGGCTGGACACATTGCAAGAATGGCATCAACACATTGGTCTAAGGCAACAACGGATCGGTATCCAATATAAGTCATCCACCATTTTTTAACTTTTTGACGAAAATGAGCACATACACCAAAAGACGCACAAATCAGCATCTTTCAATAACCATTTATTTTTTCTAATAATCTTAGCTGTTTGTTTCGTGGCAAGGTTTCGGTCTCTATGTGATGAATTTTTTGCTGTTGATGTGAGATGTGCTACACTTTTTCTTCTTTGATATGATTTGTCTTTAGGGTGTGTCCTGATGATGCCTGAATTGGCTAATGGTTTGCTTGTATTTTTAAGTAATTTTGAAACTTAAGGCCTTGCTTTTGGGTTTTTTTCTACTACATCCTATTTATTCTTGATCTTTTATTTTTTATATCTTGTCTTATGAAATAAATTAATAATAAATAGAACATCATGTACAAAGAAATTGAAGGTATTAGGTTCAATACTTAAGAATTAAAATCTTTCAATGCCAACGGTTGGGCAGATAAGTGAGCTTTGATAGGTATCATACTCAACCTTTTCTAGACAGAATATTACATCCAAGCTGACATTTAATATAGAAGACATCATTATTTAACTTTTATTGTTAACTGGGAGCAACATAGCTTAGGGCGTAGAGTGATGAGTTGTTAAGCTATAGGCCCAGGTTCGAATCCCGGAGAGGCTGATGAATTATTTTATATTTCAACAGCCACGGATGGAAACTGGGAGATAAACGATCCTCTGTAAAGATGGTAATCTTTATTAGGGTAAAACCGGGCGGTTGAGCATGATTTCGAACTAATCACCTCCCTATCTCTACCATGTTCTGAATCCAAGACCCTTGTATTGATACAGGATTTTTAAATTATATTTATTTTTTTATTAGTTTATTTTATATTTTACGCAAATTGACAAGTTCATAAATGAAAATACAGCCAACTCAAGGTCATGTAAGGTTAATTTGTTCTTTTTTTTTCTTAAGAGGGGTAACGAAATTCTTTGTTGAACCTAATTCGGAGGGAACATAAAATAGGGGCCCTGTGCCTCAGCGGTGTCAGCTAATCGATAATGATCCCTATCCTAATTAAACCTGGATGGGCAAAATTTAGGACTCATACTGTAGCATCCTCCGATAAGCCATAGTAGCACGTGATGTTAAATGAATAAACAACAGCGCGATCTTCGTTGAATACTTTAGGGAACATTGGTAAATAACAAAGATAATAGCAAATGATTATAATAATATGAATAAATAGTTCTTAAATTTAAGAGATATTAAAAACAAGAGAAGACAATTATGGAATTTTATATTAGTATTAAATATGGATCCAGGTCATTTTCATTATTAATACGCTCCAGTTTCCTAAATTATGGCCTGGAGACATTCCCTCCTCGGTATATTTAATAAAAAAATCCAGAGCTTGCTTCTTGTGATTTATTCAACTTTTATTCTCTGACTAAATTGTACAATATTCAAGAGAATGCAGGACTTGTTTTCTTACCGACCTAAGATTTATGGCAGCATGGTGTGGAAATATCGCCAGAATATATTTAATTTTACCATGCATAAAATTATACAGCTGAAAAATATATTAGTCTCTGTCATAAGCTAAACATAATCAAAGTTATTATGAAAAAATATTTGGAATAGCGAACGGTGGGCCAACTCCATGTTACAAACTACATAAATGTTGTTTAAAAGTACTCTTGTGGATACTTAACGTTTTAGTAGAGGTTAATGCTATTCTAGGAATTGAAGTTCAGTTTAGTACTTATTACCTATATATTAATCTTAATATTTTAAAATAATAATCTATTAAAATATAAGTACACAGTTGGTATTATTTTGAGATATTGAGTATGGTGCATCAAATGATATAATGATTTTTCTTCTTATTTTAGACTTGTTTTATTGATAAAAAAATAATACTTTATGAGAAAAAATCTCGTAATCTTATATCACTGAGTCTCTCAAATAAAATAGCAATTCTAAAATCGAAATACTGGTTTAATATATAGCTCGTTCTATTTATTAAATCGATGCCTAATATTTGAATTAAGGCAATGTATTTCATCCATTGGAGACCGATTGCGGTCAATTGATATGTGCAATTGATTTCCGAGGCTGTAAGACTGCCTGCACACCGTGTGGGCAATAACAATAATGTGCATTTATCAGTTATTCTGAGTAATCTAGTCTTCGAAATAAAATATTTCTTGAACTAATAAAATTTGGTATTTTAAAAATAAAATCTGGTAAAAAAAATAATACCATACAACTTCAGAGTACTTCCCCCTTTCTGGAGGAATTCGAGGTTTAAGTCACTTGCAATTTAGCATTTCGTAAACATTGGGTTATTAAAATTATTACTATTTTAATTTTTATTGTAATGTAATTAGGCTATATGAAACCGAAGGCTTGATGGCGATACCAATCGAAGTCGAAAGAGATTCCGTCTTAAATAGAACTTAATTAAGTATAAGAACAGATTAGATTGCAAGTCTAAGTGATCTACTGGCAGCTAACCCAGACAGTAGACAAACTCTCTCAACTCTACTGCTACAAATATACAGATAGGAGATGTGGAACGGATATGGGCGAATGCACCTAGTCAGACCCAGGAAGCTGTCTTGTCTTCCTGGTGCTATGAACTCCTTAATAAGCAATGCCATAAGGACAATATTTACCAAATATACCGTTTCCTGGATCAGGAACCCATAGCATGATCCTTATCATATAACTCTTTGATTTTTTTGTTTAATCTTATGAAATTATCTTCGAAATATACACATTTCCCATAATTACACTCTTTTATTTCATACTCTAACTCAAGATTATTTCCATTTACGAGAATATCAAAAATGAAACCAATAAACAGTTAAGACTTGTTACGGCTTAACTCGAAGCGATAATCTGCGGAACTGATGCCGAAAAAAAGATTTTTCGTTGACATAGATGGGAAGATACATAGATGGTACACTTGTTTTGGTTTTAGAAATTTATGGCTTGAAGAAGTGAACGCCAAAGTTTTTGGAAAATCCTCAGTCAAAGTCGTAAACCTTGTCGGGCGAAGCCTGATCTTAGGGATTAATACAAATTCCAACAAGTACCATAAAATCAGCTTTACTCTTCCGCCTTTCCTTGTCGTAAATCTCTCCTTCGGCATTCTTTAATAATATAACTTTCATCTCCGTGGAAAATATCGGCCATCTAGGAAGCGGGAAGACTTGGATAAGTGAAAGCTTTAAAAAAATATACGATATAGAGGTGATGCTTCGGTAAAAACTGTAATCACTGTTTCATAAAAATGAAAAGATAAAAAAAAGGAACATTTTACAGTAAAAATAAATGTTTATCAGAAGCTGATTATAATCCAAAAAATAAGAACAAACTAAACATTATTTTTTATTTTAAAGAGAAAATATAGGCCCTCGGCCGGGATTCGAACCCGGGTCCTCTGTCTCTCCGTGACAGTGCTCTACCATTTAAGCCACCAAGTCCTCTGATGGCAGAGGACAAATTTTTTTTTTCTTCAAACATCGCGAAAATTGCGAGAACACGAGGACATGGGATCGGATAAGAGAAAAAATTGGTCCTCTGCCGGCAGGTGGCCTTGGTGGCTTAAATGGTAGAGCGCTGCAACGGAGAGACAGAGGATCCGGGTTCGAATCCCGGCCGAGTGCCTATCTTTTCTCTTTAAAATAAAAATATTTAAAAATCAAAACAATTGACCAATAATTATAAAAATTATAAAACATTATTTTATTTATTAAAGCTGTTTATTAATTATTAAGCTGTTTATTTTAACATATATGTTTATTTACTGTAATTCCAACTGTATTATATCAAGTAATAATAATAAGTGATACCTAATAATATAGATAAAGGCAAGTATAGAAACTAGTAATGTAAACCCAACGCTAGTACTCTAATAACATAATAAATCCAAGAAGAGACCTTGTTCTTTTTAGGCACCTTGGAAGACGTTGCTAGGTTTGAAACTTGGGGGTTTTGAGTAGGAATAAAGTCATGAAAGGATTAGTATCAGACTCGGGCTAAACCAGCAAAAGATGGGGCATTAAGGTCACTACAGATGATTTTACTCATAACAAAGTAAGGAGCATTGAGGATTTTAGGAAGGAGTTTGGATTGTAATGATTCAATACGAGTGGAATTCAATGGCTTAGTGGAGCCCCAAAGCTTTACTCCATAAGTCCAGATGGGTCTCAAACGATGTATATGAGTCTTTTGTAATTAATTGGGAGCTTAGACCGTTTGTCTATAAAGTGTTGCAGTAGTCTGAAACGTCGAGCTGTTTCTTTTCGTTTCAGTCTAGTATGAGGATTCCAAGTTAAACATTTGTCAAGGTGTAGTCAGGAATCAGTGGGATGTTATTCAACGATACAGGGGGACAGGAACTCATTGGTTTACGACGGAGGGTAAATATGATTTGACGGGATTTGTGAGAATTTATTTTAATCCTCCAGTTGAATCGAAGAAGTTGCTACGTTTGAAACTTATGGGTTTGAGTGGGAATAAACTTTATCATTAAATCACTGGTTCGGGCTATAACAGCTTCGAATAAGACATTAAGTTCATTATGGTTGACTTTATTCATATGAACGTAAGGAGCATTGAGGAATTCACGAGGGATTTTGTAATGTAATGATTGAATACGAGAGGAATTCGATGGCTTATTGGAGCCACAAATGATATTTTTTCAATATAAATTTTTTTAAAATAGTAATTTAAAGAACTAAAAATAGAAAATAGTTTTCAATAAGTTTAAAATACCAATAGAGTTATAGATTACTAGAAAGAGAAAACAGTTAAAAAATAATATTCTTACATGCCTGGGCTGATATTGTAGTTTATAATTGACTACAATCTTTCTGCTTGTAGCCTCGCGTGCAACTTCAAACCTATACATGAAGACATCAGTCTAACTCCCCCTTAATGTGTCTGTGAAGCGCGCAGTTCTAAAAATATCTCTTTATTGTATTATAGCTTTTAGTAAAATAACTGTAATTGTTATAATTTTGAATATTTTTATTTTTAAGATAAAAGATATGTCCAGAGGACATCTCCTGCAAGTCACCTGCCTGCTTTACTGTTGTCCTGATGGCCTCTACGATGTATTTCACCCAAAACTCTTGATAGCTTGTAGAAGTACTGACTATTTTTTGTTCAATAATTTTTATCTGTTTTTCAACTACAAATGAGTTAACATTTCAACTATATTTAATTTTATTGTTATAATAAAAATAATAATTCTTTAAAAATAATAAAACTGGCAAAAATTAAAGTATAAAAAAAAAAAATAAATAAAATGTCTTAATATAAAAACATTAGAATCGGAAAGTAATGGGAATTCATTTGAACTCGCCTGCCTTCAAATGAATATTAAATCGGGAATTTTAATGAGCTCGGTGGTAGGGGAATAAGGGCTTCGCATTTAAAATCCAATACATTAGTAATTATCGTTTTGATTTTCTCAGAGGAAAATGTATTAAATTCTGTTCGGTAACGACTTCAATTCAACAGTTGCTATATTGGCTTCGACGCCCAAGCTATAATCTCAAGGAAAGGTCTGATCCTTTTATCTAAATTATATTTAACCTTTACGTAAGGAGGTGAAAAAATTTCTTCTGGGAGGTGGGGCACTGAGAACTGAGTACCCCAGCCATTATAATTAAACATAGATGCTCAATTTTTTATTTCAATTAAATTAAAGTAATTTATTCCAATTATTCAAACCTTCTTTTATATATGTAGATAGTTGGATCATTAGAAAAATAATCTTGAGAAAAAAAAATATTTACTTTTATAAAAACTTCGGTTATATGGTTACAATTCATTATAAAGAAAAAAACGAATAATTGTAAAACTGATAGTTTTAAAAAGGGATGTATGAGTAATAAATATATGTTCTAAAAATTGGAACAGTTTATGTTTTCCTACTTCTTCGCACAGTTTTTGTATAGCACTTAGTTTTTTTTATCACTTTTTCGAGGACACGTGATGCACCTAGGGAGTTTTCTGGGCCTTTTTGGATCAATATGTGTTTAGGGAGTAGCTGTACTTCTTTGGAACTTGTGGGCTCCTCCCTTTGAATGTAATGCGATGCTAGCGATCAGCGCCTTAGGGAGCCTAGTGTATTCTATTCTTCTCTTCAAATGAGGAGAGATAAGGCTGTTCTCTAAATCAGAGCCTAGATGTACGAAAAATCATTCATAGCCCGCCGCTAGTACAAGGGGAGAAAATTTAAGTTTATAGGGAGGTGTGGTACTCAGTGCAATTGTTCAATAAATTTAATCATTCATTGATTTTAGAAAAAGAAAAAAAAATTAAGAAAAAAATTCAGGTTTTGAAAAATGTTTCAAAGTCCATTGGGGAACTGTGTACCCCACGTCCATACTTAAAGGTTAAATAATAAAATGGGATCCCACTCTGAGATCGTTATACTTAATATATAGTAATTCTATATCATTAATAAATAAGAGGCATATTTATTCTCCAAAGATTAACGTGGTTGACAGACCAGGAGTTGTTTATGAAATAAGAATAATTATTTTACTGATTATAGTTACAAAGATAACTTAAACGACTTACAAAGAAAGAGTACATATAGGCATGTGACTTGCTATTTCTCGACATATATCATCCAGCTCCTTGCATCTTGAGCTGACCGCTCCTTCCCGACACTTGCCCTTATTTTGAGAGAAAAGGTAATAAACACTAAGGGACACTTAATTACCTGTAAGTACCTTAATGCCCCTTCCTGTGTACTCCAGATGTTCTAGATAGCGTCACATATAGCTCAGTTTACTATTTGGAGGTTTTTTTTTTTTAAGAATACATACATTATTTTCCCAATAACCCAATAGTGTCTTATGTTTAAGATTTTATTGTTGATACGCGGACCAGATTTCCTTTCCTGGAAATACTTCTCACTTTTAAATGATGTTAAAAATGTAAAATGTGTTTAATAATAGCTCTACGTGAAATTTGCAAGGCGTTTAACACAAGTGTTTAATTGTGCTTAAGGGGCAGTGAACTGTAGCAGTATATTTTTAAACTGAGCGTTCAGGTTGAATGCATTACACAGAATATTATATTGCGTACTTCTGTTTGAGGCATTATAATAATTATTTCAAAAAAAGTTCTAATTCCCAATCTGTTTTTTGTACAGTAGATTATAAATTGATACAGTTTTGTAGTACTTAAATATGATTAATAGGAATATTAACAAAAAGAGGTGGTTCACTTCGACAGGTGTCCCAACTCTACGACGAGTTAAAGTGGCTCGTCTCTTCTATTCGTAGCATTAACGTAACTAGAGTTTACTTTAGGGGATTAACCCCCCACCAGTCAACCACTCCAACATATTACTCCCTTCAAAAATGACGCCTCGTAATAAAGGTATTCGACTATCAAGCGTTTAGGGCCCTCCGCAATCTGACACAGTCGGCAATCAGGCAGGCAAAAACCAAATACTTCCACGAAGCCCTTTCATCTGCTCCCGATTCTAAATCCAAATGGCATCTCCTTCGAAAGCTTTCTCTTCTTAATTCATCTTGTTCTAGGCCCTTTCCAGCCTCTCCCAATGAAATAAACTCATATTTTTTGTCCACCTCAGTTAATACTTCTAAATCATCCTCTCCCGTATTTTCCCTACCACCATCTTTCAACCCTGACAACTTTTACTTCGCTGACATTTCACCCAACGACATTATTTCCTCTGTTCTGAAATCCCACTCCATCTCCACAGGCTTCGATGGGATTCCTGTCAAACTGCTAAAATCCTGCCTTATCGATATCATACCTGTCCTACTCTTTATATACAATTTTTCACTGCAAAACGGAGTATTCCCAGCCTCCTGGAAAAAAGCCATAGTCCATCCTATTAATAAATCCTCTAACCCTGTCTCACTCAAAGACTACCGCCCAATCTCAATCCTCTCAAACCTTTCCAAGCCTCTAGAAAGAATAGTCCAGTCACAAATGTCAAATTTCCTCGAACAGTCCAACCTCCTTGACCCACTTCAATCTGGTTTCCGTCCCGGTTTCTCCACACAATCGGCACTTACCAAAATCACCAATGACATACATACCGCTATGGACGACAAAAAACTAACTGTGCTTATCCTTCTTGATTTTACTAAAGCTTTTGATTCCTTGGACCATTCTATCCTTTTTAGCAAACTCAAATCAATGTCCTTTTCTAACAGTTCCATCCGATGGTTCCAATCCTTCCTCTCTGATAGATCTCAAGCAGTTTCTATACCTAATCATCCCCTTTCCTCTTTCCTCACTCTTTCCTCAGGCGTGGCACAGGGCTCAAGTATCTCTCCTCTTCTTTTCAACTGCTATATCAATGATCTCCCTAAATCTGTTCACCACTGTTCCCATCATCTATATGCTGACGATTTCCAAATATATCTGTCCTTTCCCCCTTCCGAGCTATTTTTTGCGTTCGCTAGTATTCAGGAAGACCTGGATAGGATCTGTGCCTGGGCAAAGCTGAACAAACTGGAATTGAACGCATTGAAAACTCAGGCCATTGTTTTAGGTTCCAATTCCCTCCTTACATCCATCCACACCCTCCCAACATTACTCCTAAACGATAATCCTATCACGTTTACCTCCTCGGTGAAAAACCTAGGCATCACCATCGACCAAAACCTTTCCTGGAAATCCCACATCGCCCAAATATCCCGACGGACAATTAGTTCCCTGAAGTTGTTCCATCGTTCTCGTCATCTCCTTACACAATCTTCCCGTAAGCTTCTCGTATCTTCTCTCATCTTCCCCCACTTTGACTATTGTAGCGTGGTATATGGAGGCCTCTCTAAAATGCTTGAAGACAGATTAAAGAGAATAATGAATTGCTCTCTAAGATTTGTGCTTGGTACTCCGAAGCGATCGCGCGTCTCCCACCTCTATGATGGGTTAAAGTGGCTCTTCCCTCCCTTCCGAAGACAATATTTCCTCTGTTCATTCTTATACCAATCCATTCACTCTCAACACCCTTCATATATCTACAGTCTCCTCCAATTCAAATCATCAGTGCAACACCATAAAACAAGATCCCGCCTTTCTGATCTCTATATACGTTCACACAGAACTAAAGCATTCGAACGTTCCTTTCTCGCCCGCTCCACCACAATGTGGAACTCAATCCCTCCTAATATCCGTCATACTCCCTCTCTATCATTATTCAAATCCTGGCTGTTTCAACATCTATTAGCTTCCCAGAAGGATAGTCTCTAGGTAGGTTAGTCATTTGCTTAGAATACAATGTATATAATAACAAACTGTGTTATCTAGTTCTTTTAATTCTGCTCTTTGAAAAGCTGTACATCATGTAAACAAATTATTGAATGTTAGCTCATGCATTCAATTTCAAAAGCTTTGGATTTATCTATTCTCTGTAATTGCTTAATATCCCGTCAAGATCTGTACTATTTATTTACTTACTATTATTTTTGTTTATATATTTCTTTTTAAATTGTTTTCTGTCATGTTTTCACGCTTTATGATTTGTAACATTTAGCCTTCTGGCCAGATAAATATTATGTTTTTATTCCTGTTCATATCTGTTATTCTAAAGGGACTTTGTCCCAGAATAAAGTTACTTTTCTATTTCTATTTCTATTTCTATAATTCATAATATACTATAATCATGTAGCTTAAAATTAAATAAATAGATTATAATTTTTTATAAATGTTATTTTGTAAGTTATAAATGCTATTTTCATTATTAATGTTATTTTTGGAAGGGCAATCAAGAAATAGCTTTTAAATACAACTAACCTTATTTATTGCTTACAGTAACTTACTATAGTTAATTGTATAGGGAACTTTCTAGACCCATCCAGACCTTATTTCTAGATTCTAAGAATTGTCTAAACTGTTCTCACATTTGCGATCTTATTTTTGCCGCTAGATGCCACTACTGTCGCTATAATAATATAATTAATTGTAAATAAACAGTATTACGTTTTGGTTTGTCATTTTAGTTTACCTTCTATTCATTAAAATAACTGTGTTTGCACTTGCTTTGTTTTGTTTTTGACATTATTGACCCTTACTTCTGTAATCCCACAATAATAACTTTGAAAATGTAAAATCCTTCAAATTTTTATTTCTTTTAAATTGGTACTTACAATTTTTTTTTTAATTTCTTCTAAGCAATGCGGGGGTTACATCCCCAATAACCCCCCCTCGTTACGCCTATGATTCGTAGACTATATTTCCTAGATTCTTTGTTATATCAAACCATCAACTCACAACATCCATCTTATATCTATAGTCTCCTACAGTTTAAATCCTCTATCCAATCCCAGGGCACAAGATCTCGCCCTTCCGACCTTTATAAACGATCCCATAGAACTAAAACTTTTGAGCGTTCCTTTCTCACCCGTTCTATCTTTCGTTGGAACTCACTCCCACTCGATGTCGCAAGCCTTCTTTATCCACATTTAAATCCAAATTTTTCCTACATCTTCTGAATTCCCAAACAGATGCTCTCTAATCAATGAAAAATTAATATCTATAATCACCATAATCGATTGATGAATTGCTGTAAATATTCCTTACTCATAATGATATTATTAGATGCATTTATTTATTTATTTTTCTATTAGCACATTTCTTTTTATTGTTATTTTGTCTGCTAATTTTTCTCTTTTTGTATTACTTTTTCTAATTATCTATCAAATCACACCTTATAGTTATTATTTATTTTCATGTTATTAGGAAACTATTGTTTTATTCTAATAATGTGGCCCTTTGCCAGATACATTTTTATTAAATTGTGTTCATTTTTGTTATTCTTAAGGGACCTGCTCAGAGGATACAATTATTTTTCTATTCAATTCTAACAACGAATTAGTCATAATTCTACGTAAACACGTAAATATATAACTTTAATGGGTTTTTTATGCGGATACATGGTTTATCCATTGAAATGCATAAAACTAGTGCCTGTATATCGAAAATTTAACCCGATTAAAATAAACCAAAATATAAGTTTGAAATGAACTTTTAATCTTTCATTATTTTAATTTTTTGAGGTTCTAGTCACTTAATTATTTAAAAAACTAGCGAGAATTGTTTTAATAGTTTCAAGTTCAATAAATCTGATGCTTATAATACTTAAATATCATAATTCAGTCTGCAACAAATGCCCGAGAGATCAAAGTGTGAGTAGATAAAACCGTCTCCGACCAGTAGTGACATATGCCAGTGACTTGTGGACCCTAACAAGGCGACAAGAGAGTTTCATTAAGCTTAGGGGAGGAAAATCCTGAGAAAAATATATGGCCCAACCAAAGTCGAAAATATATACAGGATTAAACCAGAAAGAACTTAGAGACCCGTATAAAGACCATGATTTAATCTCATAAATTAAAAAAAGATGAATAGGATTATTGGGTCACCTGAACCGTATGGATTAGGAAAGACTACAATGGAAGATAATGGAGGAACGCCCGGGCGGTAGAAGAGGAAGAGGTAGACCCAGACAACGATGGCTTGAAGGTGTCGCCTTCAAGGCTCACCTACAGCTTCTGGGACTGACAAGATGGAGAAGAGCTGCAGAGGATCGCTCTGAGTGGAGAAGAACTGTTGAGGTGGTACCACTTAAAATAAATTACAAATAACAACCAATGAAATAGTAACAAACATCGCGCTAGTATTTCAAGTGAGACATACAACTAACAATAAAACGTACATTGATTTTTTTTTTAAATGGGAAACAAATATTAGTGAGCTTGGAATAGCATTAGACCTCTAAGAGTGACACAGGTGCCTTATGTTAGACATGCTCTGAAACTAGGTTGATACAGTTTTACCTTAGTTTTTACTAGAATGATAAAAAGAGATATTTACCCATTTGACCACCGAAAAAATACCGTTTTTAGACTTGTGTCACTTAATGAAATACATGGGCGACATGTTTATATAAATATAAACAAGACCTTAACGAATTTATATTTCAACACTTTAAATGCTTCGAGTGAGAGCTTTACGTCTATCACAGCGCTAAGCGGGCCGGCTATCCGTCTACCTGCCTCTGCTATATACATTTTACATGCATTCTATTCATTCATTACACCCCTTTACTATTGTCTGCTAACATATTTCATTGTTTCCATTCTCCACTTCAAAAAAAAAAAAAAATAACGAGACAAAAAACTACTACAAAATAAAATTTATAGAAAATAAATGAATGCTAAAGGCAGTTGAACTGAGGATTATTTCATAAAGAGAGCAAAACAAAGAATTAGATTGGTTACCTAAATGAATGATATATGAATAAGAATGAAGCAAGGTCACGTCGTCTATACTCGGCTTTAGCAAATAGATTGAAAATAGATATATCATCTTTAGCATTGAGGCACGTTCCCTTGCGCCGTTATATATCGCCCATAGCATCTAAAGGGTTAATAACCCCCTTAATTTATCCTAATTTCCAGAATCGCAAAATAAAAATATGACCTTCTTGGCTGCACTGAAATTGGCTAGAATTTCGTCGAATTTCGTTTTTAGAATTTCCTTTGATCGATATTGTTATGCGGTGTATAAAAAGGAACAGCAGAAGGAATCTTTATAATAAGGAGTTGGTAGAATATTGCGAAAGGAGAGATAGAGAAGTTGTAAAGGAATAAGGGGCAATAATTAAAACTTTAATAACTACACCCCGGCTTGCCAAAACCAAATTATTCCTCCCCTTTCGATTATTCCGTTATAAACTTTTCCTGTTAGCTTAGCCAATAGGAAGGCCGGCTTTCCCCTGGGCTCTGACTGATTGGATAATTTTTATCCTGTCCAATGAAGAAAATAATCCGAGTTCCTTTTAATTAATGAAGGGATGTATAATAAGAGTAAATTACATTCAGCAGGTTTGTTTAATTACATTGTAGTTTGTAATTTAAAACATGAATATGTATGTATTGTTTTGTTTTTAGAATTAGCAGGGTTCCCTCCTCCCCTCAGCTGCCTAAAGGCGAACCAATCTCGATTTCACAAATTACACAAATGCTCATTTAATTTCAATACTAATATCCCACTGATCCCTATTGAACAGATACGTTATCTAGGACTCCGTCTGGACAAACGGCTTACTTGGAATCCTCATGCAAGACTGGAAAGACGAGAAGCTGCTCGACGTTTTCGTCTACTTCAACATTTACTGGACAAAAACAGCTCTAAACTCCCAATTAACTACAAAAGACTTATTTCCATGGCAGTTATCATTATCCTTATCCCATTACGAAGTTGAGCTTTGGGGCTCTACTAAACCATCCAGTTCATCCCGTATCCAATCCTTATAATCCAAAATCCTTCATAAAATCCTCAATGCTCCTTATTATGTCACAAAAAAACTCATCCATCATGATCATAATATCCCATATGTTGCTGATTTGGCTCAAACTAGATAACTATCCTTCACTACAATGCCTATATGGTATTGGGTCGTTTCATATGATATGTCCTGCTATATGTGACACTATCTGGAAGATTAGAAGTACCTAGATAAATAAGGTAAGGCAGATTGAGGTACCTTCAGGTAGTCTTAAATGTCCCTTAGGGTCCGTGGTACCTTTACTCTTAAGGGATAGAACAGACAGTCGTTGGCAAGGAGCTGAAAAGGGTCTCCTTTCCTTTCCTTGTAAGTAGATTTAGATTATATCTTTTAAGTGTGATTAGCAACAAATAAATATATGGTTATTTAAATGAAAAAGGATCTTTATAACCAACTCCTGATCAGTCAACCACGTCAACCTTTGGAGATGAGAGAGATATTTCTCTTATTCATTAATGATCTCAGGGTGGATTTCATTTTATCATTTAAATATTATTCAGATCAAAGGAGTCCGTTTCCAAAAGAAAGGTTATCCAGTAAAATCAACTTTATAAAATGAAAGCATTTTTATTCAAAATATTTAGCCTCATTTTCTATCATTTTTTCCAGGCGTGATATCAAGTTTTTAATCTCATAACATAATAATTCAGGGTTTTGTGATGAAATTAAGTATAAAAATGCGCTCTTGATTTGGGAAGCATTAAAAATTTTACCCTTACGGAAGTAGTCCAAATGTCTGAACAGATAGAAATCTATAGGAGATAAGTCTGGCGAATAAGGTGTGGGAGAACTTCGAAACCTGTGCGTTTAGTTTCCTCACACATTGTGAAACATGTGTTTTTTTAAAAATAATTTTATTGTTGCAATAAGTCAATATCCCTACTCTACGATGTGGATGTAATGGTTTCATCTATGGGTGGAAAGGAGAAATGAATTAATCAAGTCACCAGCGGAACATTTTTCAAACTGACGGCATTTTATTTTTATTTTATTTTTTTAAAGAGAAAAGATAGGCCTCGGCCGGGATTCGAACCCGGAACCTTTGTCTTTCCGTGACAGCGCTCTACCATTTGAGCCACCAAGGCCGCCTGCCGGCCGAGGACAAATCTTTTCTATTATCCGATCCCATGTCCTCATGACGGCATTTTATTTTTTCCAGTTAAATTCAAAAACAGTGTTATCAGGAAAGCGGCCAGGTGTTCGAGGGGCGCAAAACATTGAAGAGAGTTGCATTTTTGGTATGTTGTAGGTACATGTCTGAGTAGTGTAAATCCAATTTTGGAACCGAAAAAACGGATGGGAAAACTTTTGGTGGCCGAAAATCCTCGGGGAGACTTGGTGGCTCCCTCCCTCTGTGCGTAGTAGTACCTTCTAGTACTACTAATATTTTTGTACAGGCAATTTACAAGTAAATATTTATACTTTACTGTTTCGGAAACAATATTGTTAAATAAAACATAGTTTATTGTCAAGATAATTCATTAGTTTCTTTACTTGTAAATATAATCATATTCAGATGGAAGGTTTATTTTGTCTAATTTCATTTAAACGTCCGTTATTATTATTAGCTAGATTCGCAACTTGCAAAGTGTAATGGATAGTGCATTGTTTATTGCAAGTGGATTAAGGTTGGACAATTGTTTACGGCCGACGACGCTCCTCACGATAAGCCAGTACCGTCTCGACTGCTGGACCAGTGGGACCGTCCTCATGAGACCTCCATGACGAACACTTTCGTCGCCTACTCTCTTTGCCTTCCTTCTAGATGCGGCCATTCTCCCCAGGTGTACATTCTATGGTAGAAGAAAGGATATTGGAAGAAGCAGCACTTCCCGAATAGCCACCAGTACTCAAGGTGGACTTTATTTTAAGGAAAGTTTTTTATTTTTTTTATTTTCACGAAAATAGTGATACAAACTTTAAAGTTAAAATTTGTTATCTACTGTTCAAATTGATTGATAACGCTTGCAGTGAGGGACATATATTATTATAAATCTTATTATTTTTTTTCTTTATATACATGCTACATGCAAATAAATATTATTTTGTTTTTGTTTAATCTTCCAGAAAATGGTTCCTTTTTTTCTTTAAAACCACATGGGTGGAGTATAACTGTATATAACAAATAAATAACTGGCGCACATAATCAGGACAGATTCAAATTTTTAATGCTAAAATTTATCATGCCTGAACATTTACAATAAACAAGACTTTTTAGATGGTTTCGTGGCGTACAAGGTCATTTTTTTAAAGCATCCACTTTCCCCGATTTTTCTTTTTTTAGTTAACAAGAGAAGTATAACACCTACAGCCTCATTATGTGCTTAAATTAAAGCTAATTAAATTTACTTCAACTCCATTCTAAATTACTTTCATCGTAGGATCACTCCTTCGGCCGGTGTTCTTCACGAAAGTCGGCCAAAACATAAAATTTTGAATTTTTGGACAAAAAATAAACAAAAAGTAGACTGTTGCTAGGCATTAATAATTATATCTCTAAATACTTTTTTACTTAAACATTTATCTATATACATCGTAGACCCAAAATCAAAGTGTCTGCAAATTTAGTTTAATACAATCTACTTACTTAAATCCTCTCACAAACACTAAATATCGATTAACACATACATTCCCTTTATTCCAGTGTACATATCGACCTTCATGCACAATAGGATGATGCACAATATGGCTACAGCTGACACGATCATTAGATGGCTGACAAGAAGATGGATGAGGGATCTACATTGAGCCTCTAATTCGAGCTGTTTCTGTGTAATTTCTCATGATTGTGCTTTTAGAACAAATTTGTTGTTTATTCATTTAACATCACTTCATGCAGCTATGGCTAATCGGAAGATGCTACAGTGAGAATATTAAATTTTCCCTATCCATATATAATTAAATTTTATTTAATAGTATAATAAATCTAATAATAGTGTATCAACTCATACCACATAGGCTCGGGAGCCATATTTTATGTCCATTCCGAAGCACCGCACAACCAAGTTATTTTTAAGCTCTCAAATAATTCCCAAGGCCACCCAAAGATGTGGACCTGCGATCTTTTACATAACAAGTTGTTATGATAACCACTAAACCACAAGTTGAACCCTGAACTGATTGTTAAACGTCATTGGGCTAGACCGAAATGTAGATGGGAATACCAAGGGTTATAATGGTCTGGAGTTTTAGCCGCAATCCTTGGAACTTTGTAAACTTCTATTAATGATATCGGCAAGTTATAATACTAACTTAGTTTACTCACAACATACTTACATTTCTGTAGTCTTGTCACTACTGATATTAGCTTTTATAAAACTAAATGTTATTATTTATTGTTCATTCACAACAAATAGAAAAGTGTATATGGGAAAACAATAGTTGGATAGAGTGTAATCGTGAGTATTAAAACAATACAGTGCGATATCTCTTCCGTTACATTAACCTGATTTGTGACATACACGATCAGATTTTTCATCCAGTTTCTTTTCAGGCTATTCCTTCTAATGCTCTTAAGTGTGTCGATTTAAGTAATATTTTCTGTAAATATTATTAAAACTATAACTGTCTTAACGCAATTTAAATTTAATTAAGTAATGTGTAAAGATAATTACGATTTTCTTTACACAATTTCTTCGCATAAGCTTGGGATACCTAAGTATAGGGTAATTTTAACTTAGTTAATTTGTTAATTGTTAATTTTGTTAAGTTGTAACAGCATATATATATAATACTGTCTTTTGTAATTATCGAATTTAGAATTATCAAATTGTAGTTAATTATTGTAAAAATGAATTTAAAAGGCACACAGTATACTCACGAATGGAATGTGCAAATAAATAAACGGTCCTTTTAAAGGGTTACTTTGAAAGGGGGGAAAAAAAGTATAGGGTATACTATTATGTTATATTATAGTATAATACTTTATTATTTCCAAATTTCAATTAAAAAGTTTTCGGTGTGGCCATTCATACGGTTTTCCTTATCCCTTTGAAGTTGAATTCCGAAAATTAGATTATATTTAAATTGTTTAACTTTGCGGAATTTATTAGCAGTCGATTAATTACAAAAAATATTAAAAATTCGAATGTTCTTTTAAAGCCCCGGCATAATTATTCTAAAACAATTTCCTTCTTAGTTAATTACCGATTTATAGGAATATAAAATCCTTAATCGATGCCATTTCGGAAGTTTAAAGCGAATTTTACGTACGAATACTCATTATTTTATATTCCGTTTATCTTAAACTTTAAATCTAGAATTTAGAAGGAGTTAGTAATTTTTGTTTTCATTTTGATTGATCACAAAAGTTATGAACCAAAATATTTAATAAATAAGTAATGGGTAATAATTTTCATAATTAAAACTATTACTGATTTATAATTTATTTTGTCTTTATATTATATAATTTTTTAAAATATTTTATTTGAAAAGAAAAGATATGGTCAGGACCGGGACTCGAACCCGGGACCTTCACCTCTCCATGGTGACGCATTATCCATCTCGGCTATCCTGGCTTCGCTTCACGGCCAGCCATATCCCCTCTTTTTAATTGATCCTACCTCTCCGTGTTCTTGCACTTTGCTATGTATACACGGGGAGAACCACGGAGAGGTGAAGGTCCCGGGTTCGAGTCCCGGTCCTGGCCATATCTTTTCTTTCCAAATAAAATATGACTGATTTATATTGAGTTGAAAATGGTTGACTGGATATATCTTTAGAAATATTGTTAATGAAATATGTTTGGAGGAGCAGATTATTTATTTTACACACAATAATTATTGCTTATTTTATTTTTTCCTACGTTATATCACTGATTTAACGTAAATTAAATTTAAAGACCGTAGAAAAATTCCAACGAAAAGCTCTTAGGTCTCCAAACTAAAACAGAAATTGAAATCATCTGTCCAAAATATTTCGCCCATTCAGGCATCTTCAGGGTAGAAAGGGAATAACAGGAGAACAAAACATGAATAATGCACCTAAGAAACCAATTTTTTTTACTTAAATTTACTAAATTAAATCGTGGAAGTATCATAGATTCTATTTTCATAGACTTTGATTAAAAAATATTCCGTTTCATATTTACTTTTAACACCATTCCTTCACAATGTAAACAAGTCCGTTATTTCACCAATGAATAATGAAAAAAGAAATATGTATATATATATATATATATATATATATATATATGTGTGTGTGTGTGTGTGTGTGTGTGTGTGTGTGTGTGTGTGGTGTGTGTAGAGCGCTGAGCTGTCATGCCGAAGGCCCTGAATTAGAATCCCGCTACTGAGAAGAGTTTTATTTGACTGTTAGTAGCCCAAGATGTATCCAATGGGATCTAGGACCCTCCTGGGGCTCATCCAGCCTCTATAAATTAGGTTCCTCTGATAACCAATTTTATATGATGATAACCGACTTTAAACCAGAGACTTTCAGCGCAGCAACTCTACATAATGGTTTACCCTAATCTTGTTGTTATCCCGAATATGTTGTAGTATAAAATATACAAAATACAAATCCATATATTGCATGGCTAACTGCATGATAAGAAGAGATTTTTTATAATTACATATGAAAAAAAAGGAAGAAATACTATTCGTTATATAACCGAGGCTGTTGGATTTATATTGTTGAACAACTGCCGGCTGTTGATCGATGCTCCAGATTACTCCTACCATGTTTTCGAAAAGGAATATTGTGTCGTGAAAGACCATCCAGTGAGTGAGGTCCAACTTGGAGCTGAATAGACGAGCGGAAGTTGAGTGAATGTATTCATTTGACCGGAAGGGTCGTTATGGTTGGCAGCCAATAGGAAGGGACAAATATCTCCTTGGGGCCGTAATCGATTCTTTGTTGTCTTGGTCAGTCTCTGTATCTCAGGACGTCCATAGAAAAAAATTTAAATAAAAATGACCAAAAACTCAAGAAGAAATGAATTAATTACTTCATAAACTGTAACATAACTTCATATTCTCATTAATATAAAAACTGTATGACTACAATCCGTGAAGTGTCTTGGGCTTATTACGTGGTAGATACTATAATCTTTCTTAGATATCAGTTTTGCAGGGAGGTAATTTGTCCTAACCACCAGATTCTCTCCCCTCTTATTTTGGGTACCCACTTTAGATCCTATATGATCCATCTCCGACCGCTAGAAACCTAAAAAAACCTGTTCTTGTAGTGGGGTTCAGTTAATGGTATAGAGGCTGTACTGTTTCATGTACAACAGTAGTGCAGGGAGGTGATTTGTCCTAGATCACGCTCAACCGATTTTGTTCCTCTTATTTTGGGCACCCAATTTAGAGGGTGGGTGAGCTCTATCACTCATTGCTCAACCACTGAGCCACTCCGCTCCCCCATACTTTTTAACAGTAGCCTGCTTTAAACTCATTTTGTATAATGAAACGACATTCTTAATATTTCCTAATAAAATTATTTCTCTTGTAATAAATAATACGATTATTATTTATTAATTTAACTTCACTTTAAGCTGATATGGCTAATCGGACATACTCCAGTGGTAGTCTTAAATTTCGCCTATGCAGTTATAATTAGGATTGGGACCTTGAGTGAGTATCTTACTTCGTATAGGTTAGGGTTCCATTTTACGTACCTATCGAATGACAGCGTAACTAAAGAATTTTTTTCCTTTTAAAAATTCTAAGGGCACATGACGAACTGTGAACCCTCACAATCTTGGGCTTTGATAACAACCAGACCATTAGTAATTAAGGCCAAATACTAAATAAGTTATTCTTAAAGAGTTTAGCTGTGAAAAAGTTCTATAATATCATAATTTAGGTAAATAATGTCAATTTTAATGTTCTAATAATACAATATACTATAGCATGAGTAATATATTAAACCTTACATCCGATTTCAAGTATTTTTCTTCTATAGATTAATAATTTATATATAATATGTTATAACTAATGATAAAGAGAAATATTGAGATCTACAGAGGAATCAAAGATCTGGAAACCGAGTTAAGATCATAAGGCTGATGTTCTATCGGGACATGAAAAGGACGAGGGAGGAAAGATTGAACGAAAAGATCTTTAACAAACTTTTTAGCTACAAAAGCGTGGGAGGATACACGAAGCAAATAAGAGAAGAATTAAAGAACCTTAAAATGTCAGATGACGACTGTCTAGATAGAGAACCTTACAGGAAAACACTGAAAAATCTCACCAATATTGGAAAAGAAAAAAAGGAGGGGTACAAAGTGGTCCGAAGAAAGAAAAGAAATGCAGTGGAAAATCAAGAAACTGAGATGGGAAGAAAGAAATCCAGACTCCCAAAGAAGCTTAACCAATGATATTCGCGTGGTTCTTAGTGGCCATTACGTGATAAATAAAAAAAAATAAGATAAATATGGTTGTAAAAAAAAAAGTTAAAATGTAAAAAATAAACATATAAGTGATTTGTTTACATAATATGGCATACCCGCGACTTGTTCCAAACATTCTTTTTCGAAAAGCATCCGTTTACTATGGTAAATTTACAGGATATTATGGTTATGATATGTGTCATAATGCTTCATCTTGGAAATTCGGAATATATCTTCTTTATTGTTTATCGATTTCTTTATATAAGCAATATTGTTCTACTTCTCGTTGCAATAACGCCGATGGCTACAAGATAAGGCATTCGATATTTTTGCATGATATGAAATGATCCGAGGACAGCTGTTACGGTTTAATGTATTCCTTCATTTCCCCGATTAGATTCCAATGATCCGATTCTGTCGTGATTCCTTCATATTTGCATTTAATAAAAAAAAAAGATCGATTCTTTATTAAAACATCGAGTTTCATCTGTAATTGTACTCCCATTAAAGATGAAACTCGAATCTTACTTAATTTTACGTTTTATCTTATTGCATTGGGAGAGGTGTGGCTCAGTGGTAGAGCACTGAGTTGCCTGGGTTCAAATCCCGCTCGCTGGCAGACTTATTTGATCTGTTAGCGGCTGGAGATGAATATGAGGGGATCTAGGACCATCCTGGGGCTCACTCAGCTCACTCTATTGGGTACCAAAAATAAGGGGGAAAATCTGGCGATTGAGCATGATCTCGGACAAATCACCTCTCTGCAGAACCGTTCTCCAAGTTATAGTAAAGTCTCTATTGTATACTGAACCACAGACCTTTCATGAGAATTAGTCGTACAGTTTTTTTTTGTTACTAAATATTAAGAAATCGAGCCGTGTAAGCTTCTCTCTAGGCAAAGCTTCGTGTCCAGCAGTCAAAATTGACAACGACGAAGTACCTTCCAAAAATTATGCACCTCTTGGACTATACTTGGACAAAAGACTTACATGGAACGTACATACAAAATTAAAAAGACAAGAACTGACTAGACGTTACAAACAACTATCACATCTTCTGGACTACAGATCTTCACTTGACTTGAGGAACAAACGACTTATCTATAACAGTATACTAAAACCTATTTGGGCATATGGAGCAGAACTTTGGGGTTCAGCAAAAAAAGTTCACATACATAACATACGAACAACACAATCCAAAATTCTCAGAAAAATTATTAATGCACCATGGTATGTTTCGAATCAGACTATACACAACGACTTGAACATTCCCACTATAAAATCATATATTCATAACAAATACATAACATTCCACTCATCGATACAATATCACCCAAACCCACTCGTTCTTCCGCTTTCCTACTCCCTGTTACCTGGAATTGATAAAAACAGATTAAAAAGACATTGGCCAAGAGACCTACTCAACAATTGATATATATTTTTTTTCCAAAAGAACTGGATGATCATAGAGAAAAGCAAAGGAGAAAGACTCTTCAATCAAATTTGCTGGATGCGCAATTGCGTAGGTGCAAATGAAAATTAAATAATAATAATAATAAACATTAAGTGAAAAGACATCAATTAAGACAATAAATAAAACTATTAAGACGATTATTGAATATTACCCTAAAATATAGTAAAAAAAAACCTGTACCATTACAACCCACGAAGAGTTTGGACTTTACTGTTTCTTGGACAACGGCTTGCAGGGGGGGGGATTTGTCCTAGATCACGTTTAATTAACCCCCCTTATTTAGACCTATCCATAGAGGTTGGGCCCTAGGAGGGTACTAGATCCCATAGGATCCATCTCCGGCCACTAACAGATTAAAAAAAGGTTTCCAAGTGAGCGACATTTGAACCCAGCACTTTCGACATGGCAACAAAACGCTCTACCATTGAGCCACTCCGTTCCCAAAATATAGTTATGCATAGGTTATATTTCTCCTGTACATCCTGTCTATTTAAATATTTTATCAACAATCTTCACTATACTATTGCAAAACATGGCTAAAACGTTGGATACAGTCCTCTTCTGTTTTCCTACTTGATTGTTCCTTGATCTACCCTGACCAGGATGGATCAGACATGTGGAGTTTCAGGGAACGTCCACAATCTTCTAAAATCACATTTCCATCCTCGTCCGATATTCCACCTACCAATAATTCCTTTCTATTTAAATTCTCTGCGACGCACACCTATATGTTTTGGTCTCTTTAGATTCACATTTTATAAATAAAGGAAGACGAATATTTTGTTTATTAATATTCGTTAATTGCTTGGTACATCACGTCTACATGACATGTTTTATTGCTCACAACAGAGGGATTTATGTTCTTATTTAGCTACCCCCAGACTTTACGCCCCCTGTCTTTATGATGGCATTAAGATTTTAGATAAATAGTTGTTTCATAGATAAAAATTGTAGTTAATATGAAAATGCCATTATCTTTATATCACCCTCTGGATAACATAACGACCACAAAATCGAAATATCGGATTAAGTGATAAATACAAAATGTAGCTGGTTTTATTAAAGTAGTAAGGAATAATAACTTTTTGGTTTGCTAAACTTTAAAAATCTTTCCATCCTTAGCATGATAAAATATTATAAAAAACTATTTTATTTAACTTATTTATTTTTTATGAGGAAGAATATGGAACGGGTGGAGGCCAGAAAAAATTCTCTTTAATAAGAAGAACTGTTTATTTTAAATCCAACGTTTCGTCCCACATTGCAGGTCTTCTTCATCACTAAATATACAAGATATATTTAAATTAAAATAATATATGGTAACGAATAACAAAATAATATATAGGTATGAGTGGTGCGCAGGGACTAGTGGTAGACTAGGCTAGAGGGGATTAACGAACCCCCGGACTCCCGAGTTCAGTTCTCGGCTACACACAACAGAACATTACACTAATCAATTATTCTGACATAAGGTCACGTACAGTACACATCTCATTGCCACCTTCCCTGGGAGGACCCAAGTTTGGAGGGTACAATCAAACTACCAGTTGTCTCAAGGATACGGGGCCTCTCTTGCTGGCTAATGACCTCTTAGAGAGTCCATTTGATTCAGAGAAACTCCTTCAAATGGCTAAACGCTCCCCTACGCTGAGAGGCACAAAAGGGCCTTGCGAAAGAAGATGAAGAGATATGAGTGATAACAAATATATGACAAAAAATGAAAAAAACTTTCACCTGGACCATTTTCTCCCTTATATGTATAAGGTCATATAAAAAAACATTACCACTACAACCCTGGAACGGGTGTGGGGTTCAGTACGTGGTAGATACTGCACTGTTTCCTGGAAAATGGGCGTGCAAGGAGGTGATTTGTCCTAGATCAGATTTTTATTCCTTACTTATTATCACTTTATCTTTATAAGGACCCTTCTGGAGCTCACCCTGTCTTTACAGGGTGAGCTCCAGAAGGGTCCTAGATCCCTTTTTATCTATCTCCGGCCGCTAACATGTTAAATAAAAGTCTTGCCAGCAGCGGGATTTGAACCAAGTTTTTCGACATGGCAGCTCTGTGCTCTACCACTCTGCTCTCTAAAGGTCAACTAATATTATTCAGCAAACATTTATTTTCATATTTTATCAGATTATTTTCTCAGTTATCATTGGTTCCAATCCTATTATTTATATTTCATAGGTTTAATTTTTTTAGTTTTGTTCTGTTAGGATCGAAAGTCTTATCTTAATTATTTCACTCCATGTGTTCCTTTGAATCGCGTTTGGCGAGCAGTTTTTATAACAATTTATCCTTCTCAGGGTTTAGTGGATATTTTTCTGTCATACTAATAATCATCCTACCTTACTTTATTCATCCAGTTATTTTCTATTAAGCAAACCGCATTCCATATCTTCTTTGTTAGCCTGCTGCCATCTACCTTCATCAAATGTTCTGCGAAACTAAGCTATATTTTCCGTACTACTATTCTTGAGATCGGTTTCAGTTTCTCATATAGCTCCTAGCTTGATCGATGCACCCATTCTTCACCTTGCCCTTCGATACCCCGCTTATCTCTCTGGATCTTTCGTTCCACCATTTCCAATCGAATATAAGCCGTCTGGCTCAATGTCATAGTCTCAGCAGTGTTGTGGTCATTGCATAGTATTGCAATTCCTCGATAGTTTACATGTTTAGTATTCAGATATCGTATTTTCCCTCAAAGGTACCTCTCTGGCGTAGGGAGTTGTTGGCCCTATCGTTCAGTCATCTGACTGCAATCAGCCACTAGTCCTCCAGGATACGGGGATTCCATCGTTGAGCTAATATTCGGCGTAGCCGAGGGGTAGGTGGGAGGATTGCGTTGTATTATCTGCCGGATTTGGGTTTGGAAGTGGCCAACGGACGCCATTTTGTAAGATTGGTGATATCGGAATCGAGCCTTTGGGTTCGCTTAGCCTTTAAAAGTGTGCAGAGCGCTGATTTGACATGCTCAAGGTCCCGGGTTCAATTCTGACAGTGGTAGATAAATTATTTAACAAATTAATGTGCGGGGGGGGGAGGGTGGATCTTGTTGAATCTGGAGACCCCATTGGGGCTCACCCAGCTTCAATAAAGTTGCCACCATTAATATTGGGAGAAAATTACTTTTCCTTTTCACACAATCAGTACTCTGTAGGCATTTCATTAAAAAGTCAAACATTGCTAATAATTAGTTTGTTGAAACCGCTTCATCGTCAAAACTTTTTTACAGGTGAGGGATTATTGGCCGAAATGGAGCATTATTGATTCAGATGTAATTGGCCGTGGTTTGTGTTTCTCTCTCCTTCTCCCTCTCTCTCACTCTCTCTCCCTCTCTCTCTCTCTCTCTCTCTCTCTCTCTCTCTCTCTCTCTCTCTCTCTCTCTCTCTCTCTCTCTCTCTCTCTCTCTCTCTCTCTCTTCCTCCCTTACACTCTGAGGGCCATTAAAAAAGTCAGTGGTAAAACTAATTTTCCCCCTTCCTACAAAGTGCCCTACACCACATTATCTTATGGTTGTAATCGTCTCAGACAGTGGCCAATAAACAAGTCTCTTCTAACTCGATTTAAATTGTAAATCCAGTTCCATTCTGGAGGAAAGGTTACTACATTTATTGGATGAGTTATTGTAGCAGCTTCTGGCCCGGACAGTTACATTAACATAAGTCCCCTAATCCACACAGACCTTTTTTAATAAGTTATTTTCTTTATGTTCCAGTCCCTTCATCTGAATATCTCTTAGCCCTTTTGTGTAGGGAAATAAACACCACTGCCAGTATCATGTATCATACAGGGATTGTTTGAGATGAGAACTTAATGAAAAAAAAATCCTCAGTCGTATGTTTCTAATGTTTATTTCTTTTTTCTTTTTTTATTTCGTGGAATAATAATAAGGCTTATTCTTCTGACAATTATGCTTGAAATATTCAACACTCCTTAAATAAATCTAAAAAGTATTTATATTTATAAGTTTGCTTAATTTCAACAGTAATTGGATTGTTAAATGTTATAACTCGAATTAAAAATGAGTAGAAATTATCAATTTAATTAATAATTTATATGTACTATCTCTAAGTATAACACAGTTATACACTTAATCTAATATATTAAGATGATGGTTAGCCGACTCGCGAACACGCAATGTATAATTGCCCATGCGCGAAACAGGGAAACGTTAAGTTGAGTCCGCAAATTTTCAAAGACTGGCCTTGCGATTTATTTTTGTTCGCCGCAAATGCCAGACTAATCGAATGTCAAATATGTTGGAATCATCGGTTCCATTTCCGGGATCAAGACATCCACTCGTTTGTCTTTTCCCTTGATGATCTTGGCCTCGATGCCATTATTCATTAGCTTTTTCACAGCCAGTCAAGTTCCATTGCACAGTTGAGATTAAAATCCATGGAATTTAAAAACTCTGTGGGATAGTTGACTACGTCACACTGAATAAGCTCTCTTTTGAGTCGACGAAGTGACAAAAATCCGTGGGTAGTGTAATTAATCCGGTCGAGGTGTCAACTGCGACCTTATCATTTCCAATATCTACTAACAGCTTCGAAAACATAATCGCAGTTATATCTTGTTGCAAATTAAATGGTTTTAAGCATGCGTTTAGTTAGTCAGTAACAGTTGATCGGGGACAACAGAATCATGGCTCCACCAAAACTGTTTTGGTTGTCACGAAGATCTTTTAACGTTCGGTCCAGTGCCTCCTGTGCCTTCAGTTGAGATGGATGTACGAGGACCTCTTGTGGGCCATCGAATCTTCACCGTATAATAGCGTTTGTTTCTATTGCGTATAATTATCTTTTTTAACATTTTCTGTTACTTATTATTCATGTTTCCGACCGTTTAAACCTTCCCTAAACTTCTAAAAATATTTCAAGATGAAAATTAGCCAAATTGGTCCAGCTATTCTCCAGTTTTAGCTAGACAAACGAACAGTAATTGATTTTATATATATGTAGATCTCCCTATATTAATTTTTTTATTGGCCTATTTCTTTATATTGTTAATTTTTCAGATACTTTTTTCTTCTTTTTTTGTTACTTTTTCTAATTATCTATCTAAATATACATTTTAGTTATTATTTATTTTCAAGTCATTACGTAAATATTGTTTGATTTTAATAAAGTAGCCCTTTGGCCAGACATTTTTATTAAACTTTGTTCAGCTTTGTTATTGAGTGACCCGGTCCGATAATTAAATCATAGAAACTGAGCAATCTACAAACTAAACTACCCTGGTTCGTTATAGAACCTTTATTTTTATTTTACAAGAGCATTTTAGTTATTTCCAATTAAAATTACTTTTCTTTATGGACTGGTTAATTAACCGATAGACGATTTTCTTAAGTCAATTCAAGTGATCCAACCTAATACCATTTTAACCCTATAAAAATAATGGTTCGATTGTTTAGTATTTCCGTAATGTTTACTGAGATCAACTTAAGTACCCTAGCGGGCTCGAGTCCAAAGTTTTCTGCTGTTACCGTATTTTCCTTATCGGAGTAAGTTAAAGCGAGATGCGGGCAAGAAGGTTGGTAAGTTATTTCTCCGAATCCGAAACTGCTTGCGTCCATAACTCCCCTTGCGAGTTTACGAACAGTGGAAAGATATAATATTTACAAACTGAATGATGTAGCTTTCGAAAGAGATTCTGAGCAGGCCGTGCGTCGATCGGGAGCAAGAGAAAATTATATACCTTACTAATGAGGCTAAAAAGTTATGAGAAGTTTTTTTATTTATAGCCTATCCACTGCAGAGTTAATTTCTTCCTACAATCAGTCATATTGACGTTTAACTCTCCACAAAAGCCACTCAACAACCTAGATTGGTAAAAACTATGATTCTAGGAAAGCGAATGTGTAAGAAGGAGAGAATCAAGCTCAAATGCCAGATTTTCACCCAACTAACCTACTTTGTAGAGGCTGGGTGAGCCCATGGAGGATCTGTTGATTCCAAAGGTTACATAAGTGGCTGTTAACAGATTGAATAATTTATCTACCAAACCCGGATTTGAACCGGAAGCTACAACATAGCAAATCAGCACTCAGCAATCTGTGATATCTCGCTTCCCTTAATAGTCTTGAGGCATTATTTCTTGGATTTTTCTAATAGCATTATTATAGTATTTATTTTTTTCCATATAATACTTAGTAATAGGTGCTGAAAACGCCATGCGTTCGTTGGGAGCGATGAGAAAATTATATACAGCTGCTAAACCATTAAAAAAAAAATTGAGTATTTTTTTTGTTACACGCTATCCAGAGCACAGGAGATTCCTGCTTACACTCAGTAACAATCTATTACATTCTAAGAATCTTACATAATCTAGCAATATTCTTCCAATATTTTTTTTTTAAATTTATTTATTGATATTTACAACTGTATTACATTTATACAACAAGTAAATAGAATGCGTCTTACATAATGACATGAGAATGACAAGTAGAGAAACTACCCACTGGCAGTACTCAAATCAAAGTTCAAATAAGAAGGTCACGTGGCCATCTTATTTTCAGACGCCTCGGAGGATTATCGGGAATTGAAGAGGAAGCTAGGTTTGAAACTAGAGGGTTTGAGTGGGAATGAAGTTTGCTATGAAAGGATAGATAGCGGGTGCGGGCCAAATGAGCAACAAAAGGGACATTAAGGTCGTTATGGATGACGTTATTCATTACAAAATAAGGAGCATTGAGGATTTTACGAAGGATTTTGGATTGTAAGGATTGGATACGAGAGGAATTTGATGGCTTAGTGGAGCCCCAAAGCTCTACTCCGTAAGTCCAAATAGGTCGTATGATGGTCATGTAGATGAGTCTTTTGTAGTTAATTGGGAGCTTAGAGCGTTTGTCTAGTAAGTATTGAAGTAGCCTCAAAGGTCGAGTGGTTTCCCAATATGCTTAAAGTATAATAATATAATTTAAAAAAAAACAGAAAACGGAAAGAAAATAAACCGCTTAAAGTGCAATTTTCTTCAAAAAATAGTACAAACATTTACCGGAAATTTTTAAATACGAAATAATAACAAAAAAATAACTTGTACCGCTACAAGCCATGAAGGGCCATGGGTTCAGTGTGTGCTAGGGGATTTAATATTTCTAGGGCAATTTGGGAGGTGATTTATCCCAAACAACTCTTAACCCTCAGGTTTTCCCCGTTTAAGGGTACCCACTTTTGGCTTGATGAGCTCAAGAGAGCATCTGTATCTCATGTTAACTGATAAAATTATCTGCCACAGCGTGATTTGAACCTGGGACCTTCTAACCGACAGCTCAGCGCTCTCCTACTGAGCTACCCTGCTCCTGAATATTAAATGATTTACAGTTAAATATCTTTAGCAGTCAAATTCTATTAGGCGATTTTTTTAAAAATAATTAAACATTTTAGTATTATGGATGCTTATGCTTTTTAGTAAGGCTAAAAAATAATATGGGAATCTGGTATCTATCAGTTCAAGAAGTGTTTAACATGACAACATATTGTATACGACGCATATACGTATATTCATTTATGTACAGATAGGTGTAGATATTTGTGGTCAGGATTTAGGGATTTAGTCCTCCTCTTTGCTTCCAGTTGTTGCTTTACTGTTATGTAGTACATTTTTACTTCAGAAGAATCGCTGGATACACAATATTGGCGAAAAATTGGAGAATGGATATTGGTAATAATGAGATGAAAGGATTGGCCGAAGAAGGGAAAAGGATGCCAAGACTGATTTCGGGCGATTAGATGAGTCGAAGGGAAGTCGTCCTATTGGTCCTCAATCGAATCTCTCAACCAATCAGCTTCCAGATTACCTACTCCTTCCAATTCACGCCCATTTCCTATCTAAAGATATGTGAAAGAGCGAACTTCTCATAGATAGCTGGTATTCCGTATCGGTTATGTCCGTTCACAATTAGTAACATTTATTCATTAGTAACATGTTTATTTGCTAATGCTTATATTATTTCAGTGTAAAGGAATATTAATTTATATATTTAATTTTAGACCATGTCGATTTAGGCTACTGCAACACTTACTAAACATACGTTCTAAACTTCTAATTAATTACATCAGATTTATATTCATGACTATCATAAGACTTATTTGGACATACGGAGTAGAGCTTTGTGACTGAGTTACTGAAGTCTAATGAAAGTCAGTCTTATACATTGCTTTATTAAACAGAAGTACAAATTGCATCAAAGTCTAAGTGATCTACAGGTAACTAACTCTAACAGTAGACAAAATCTCTTAAGGCGGAGGGATAAGGCTAAATGCATCTGGTCATATCCAGGAAGTTACCTTGTCTATTGTGGCCATGAACTCCTTAGTAAGCAATGTCATAATTATAATATTTACAAATACCTCTCGTATCCGATCCTTACAATCCAAAATACTTCGTAAAATCCCCAACGATCCTCAATTTGTTAGGAATAAAGTCATCCATAATGACTTTTATGTCCCATTTGTTGCTGATTTAGCCAGATGTCAATCCTTTCATGACAAACTTTATTCCCACTCAAACCCACTGGTTTCAAACTTAGCTACTTTAATCCCCGATCTAAAAGGACATCATTATATGTGCGGTTACAATAAAGTTCTAAATTTTATTAATTAAATTTTAAAAACCAACTACAACCAAGGTCGTACGTAGCCAAGGGGGATTAAGGCGTCAACCCCCCCTCCCTCGAAATCCCGAAATTTAGTTAGTATTAAAAATTAATACTTGGTTAAAAAAGTGCAAATTAAGTTAAAAACGACCCACACAGCAGAGAATCCAACACATTTTACATCATTATACATTGCAACAAGCATACTTATATTTATATTTGCTTGAAAATGTCCTCCAACAACTTCACAATAATTAACAATCGTATCGAAAATCAAGAATTGAAGTATTGCTGTTGTTGCATATTGCATTTTAATCCTAATTGCATTAATTGCATTCATCATCCAATAATAGTTTATATGGGCAAATTTATCCGAATTTTAAAAATTATCATGAATAATGGTATTAAAATCCTCGATACTGACCTGCCCCCCCCCCCGAAATCTTGACTACAACTGTATTATAATTACGCTAGTAACTAGAATAACTGGTACGTAATAGCATGAGATTAAGGAAAGTATCGAAACTTCCCGTTGTTATTACTCAAATGACAAATTCAACTTATAAGTTCACAAGGCCATCTTCTATTCTGCCGCCTAAGAGGATTATCGGAAATTGAAGAAGTAGCTTGGTTTGAAACTAGTAGGATTGAGAAGGAAATATAATATGACATTAAGGTCATTATGAGTGATTGATTCGCAACAAAGTTAGAAGAACTGAGGATTTTACGAATGATTTCGGTGTGGATAAGAGAGGAATTCGGTAGCTTAGTAGAGCCCCAAAGGTCTACTCCGTAAGTCCTAATTATTCGAAAGTATATGAGGATTGGAGGACCAGTGCTGTTTATTCACTGGTTATCAGCCAGTTAGATCACTAGAAGAAATGGCTCCGCTCCCAGACCCCTACAAGTATAAATACCAAAGGATAGACGGACATTTTCAGTCTGAGACTAAGCCCTGAGGATAACCTAGTAGCATGCCTAGCGAAACATTGTTGAAGTCTTTGACGACACGCTCGAAATCATAAGAGATATTAGATGAATGGATTCAAAATTTTGGCAGTGGCAATTCAAGAGAGTAAATAGTTTATTATTTATAATTAAACGTTTTCAAATAATTTTAACAAAAAATATTAGGTAGTTCAAGAATAAGGATCAACCGCCACTTTAAAGTGCCTGGATGAGCACCAGAAGGGTCTATAATTCACAAGGCCCGCGCCTGGCAACACATCAAATATTTTAGCTAACACTGCTGGACCCGGGCCTTCAGTATAGCAATTCAGCACTCTTCACAAGTCGCTCCTAAACAATAATGTAAAAACGTGAAAAATAAATGAACTAGTTATAAAATAATGCAGATTTATTCGATTTTGAAAATGGAAAAAAGATACCGATGGCAGCAATACCGAAAATAATAATAAACAAGAAATCATTAAAATTTATATAAACCCTGTTGAGTTAGCAGTGGACCAACCCTATTTGTTCCAATTGTATAGTTATTCAAATAACTCGAACTCCCAATTTGTCCTATCGATGAATTGTATATTTTTCTTTCTATTGAAAGTACAAAAAAAAAATTCAAATCCTTCTTCCCAGCCACCCAAATTTTTTTCATCCATTTTAATTATTTTGTCTTACCGTTAAATAGAGTACTACACGGTAATAACGAAGCACTTTATGTAAAATATAAATATTAAATTTTATAGCAATTTGTATTGTTAAAATTAGTGTTACATCAAATTCATCTTTGTAATTGAATAACTCAAACTAATGAAGCACCCCATTATTGGCACGTCCCCTACATTCAAGGTACTGGAAGCTATCTCAGATTTCTAGGAATCTCTTATTATTCTGAGAAAATTGCTTTTCATGTGCAAAATTGCTTTTCAACTGCAAACATAATTATACAGAGGAAACTATAAGACCCGTGTTCAACAATGAGTCCAGTACGTGGAAAATCCTCAATAATTATTAACCATATTACCTGTTCTTGGGAAAATATTCAATCCATTTCTGTTTATCGATAGCTGAGGAAACAATAGTTATATTGTCAGATTCGCAAGTCCTCCTCTGGAAGGTTTGAAAGATGTGTTACCGAACCATCCACAATTTATTTAATTCCAAACTCATCTAACAAGGCTCGTATAACAGGGAATTTCAAGGATCTCTGGTCACTTAGATTAAGGTGAGGCAGCCCAAGGGGCACTTACAATACCTAGCCGAGGCACAATGGTTCTCACTCCATCAGAACTGATTAGATCTTTTAAGATGGAAATAACAGAGAAATGGCAAGCGATGTGGAAAGAAAGCTATCTTAGAAAACTAGGAAGTATATAAAAAAACAGTAAGGGCATGGCCTACAATGTTACAGCAGCTGCTCTGCAGAGGAGGCTGCCTTGCCCGCTTGAGACTTGGCCAGGCATAGCTCATTCATTTATATGTTATTTAAAAAACAATGAAACATATCTGTGGCACCTGTGCATAGTGGGCTAAGTCGAATTTTGTGGATTTCAAGCTATCTACTTAGAATCGTAATTTTTCTAAACTTATTTTAAGTTCAACATTGGAGTATCAGCCTACGATTCACAAAGGAAAGTCGTTCATTGCAATGGACGGAACACTTAGCGTGTTAGACACAAGGAAAGAGAAAAAAATTACGGTTCTAAGTAGATAGCTTGAAATTCACAAAATTCGACTTAGCCCACTATGCACAAGTGCCACAGATATTTCTGTCATAAAATTTATTGAAGGCACATGATGACAACGGGGCTATCATCACGTTAGAATTTCAGTTTTTGAAAACACGTAGCTTACTGACTTATATTTTTTTCTCAATATGTTTCTTTTTTTGTTTTAATTTCTCCATCATCCAGTATAAAAACATAGGTGTGAGTGTTATTCATCCACAAATATACCACAAAATTATGTAGCGAACTAAAGGTGTTGATGAGCTATGGGTTTTAATCTTTTAAGCACAAACAATCATCGTTTTCAAACTCTCCATTCTCCATTTATTACCAGCCGTATTATCTCCTGTGTCTCTTATCAGTTCTGATTTGGATGTTTTTTATGTAAGACAAAATTAAGATAACATTTCGCTATATCTTACGAAAAAAGGGCCGATTTAACTATAACAAAATGGAGCCGGGTAGGTCAGTCTGGTAGGTTTGCTGTTCAAATGTCAGAAAGATCATCTAATTTGTTAACAGCCAAAAATGCATTTACAATGGTATTTCAGTTTTTGAAATCACGTTGCCTAATCTCTGAATTACAAGCTTTTTAATTAAAGATTATCAACAGTAGCTTACGATTTGTTTTAATTTCTCTTTGTTATTTCAAGTAAGGTTGTTTTTTCAACCATATAATTAACATTTTTTTTACATAATTTTTTTTACCGATTTAACTATACGTTATTTGGCTTATATTTTATTAAACTGTAAATTATGGATGAACCCTGTGGGACCTGCAGTTGCTCGTGGTCTGTAAAGTGATTAAAATTGGAAAGGGGGAAAGCTGGCAGTTTAGAATGATCTCGACCATATCACTTCCCTTCATGAGTTTTATTTTGAAAACTTTACTTTAACATCTTGCACAATTTATCATTAGTTATTAAACTTATTTAAAGTATCATATTAATGAATTATAAGGTAGTAATTAAATATACTAGAGCTATAGTTGGTTTCACAAATATCATCTACAATAACAGCTTTTGTTATAACTCTGAGAATCATTTCTACTTTAGCGAAATTGCCTTAAACAGTAGAATGTGACTGCTGACTTCAAAGGGTTGTTAAGGCTCTTCACTTAGCTGACAAATTTAATAATGCTACCTTTTTGGTCACAAGGTAGTTAACAGTAATAGGGAACCATCAAGAAGATGTGTTCGTGACCCAAATTTGAATAATAACGAATTTCTAGAATATAATTTCTCATAAAGAATTGATGCCCTTGTCTTAATTCTAACGCAGATTAAAAATAAATATAAAACAGGTTATATTTTTCCAATTATGTTCTAATAATTTTTTAAAATAGATGAATATTAAATATTTTTTCTGATATATTTTTGGAGGATTTTAACCATCTTTGAATTTTACATTTCTTTCATTTAACGCCACTTTATGATGCTGTGGCTAAGCGGTCGATGTTGCAGTAAATTTTGACTATCCAGGTATAATCACGATGAGGGTCTTGTAGGAGTAACTAACACCGCACAGGCTCAAGACTGCCATTTTATGTTCCCTTTGTAGGACGGCATAACTAAGTATTTTTTACTCCTTTGAAAAAATCCTAAGGCAACTTGCCGGGATGCGAAACAGCGATCTTTTACGTACTAGGTCATTATGCTGACCACTGCACTACTGATGCCCCGATTGTACTTAGTAATATATTTCATAAGAAATACGTTGTACTTTACTTTGTTACTTAACAAACAGTAAAGTACATAAATACGTTTTCAGCCAAATATATATTGATACAGTACTTCTGTGTTACCTGTTGCTATGTTTTACAGTCTTAAATATATTCTATCTGTTGGAAGTGTTTTATACATTTTTCTTTCATTGTAAATTATATATGTTAGGGCGTGATTAGACTGAATGAAATTTAATAGGAAGCAAATTGAAGTACCACGGGAATTTGAAAAAAAATCTCTGATATTAACATAGCATTTGATTAATTAATTTTAAGGACATGTGAAATATCGTTTTCTTAACTAAGCAAATATACAGGTGGTAAATGATTAAACTTAATGGTAGCAATTATACAAGAAGGACTTATAGACTAAACATGCAAAATAGCAATCTAATGAATAAAGCAGATTAATGACTAATACAAAAGATTAACATTGATTAGGAGCGATAATAAAACATTAATAGAAATTGCTCCATGCCTAGCATTATAGCCAAGATATAACAAAATAAACAGGGACGATGTAATGAAGAATTTCAGTGATCACGGCCTGAAGGGTTAATACGATTAATTAGCTTGAATTGTCTTTTGGTATCATATAACCACAATGAGTTGTTGATCATCAGCAGCCGTATTAGTCGGCGATTTGAGCCTTATGATAATGAAATAGGACTCACGATTTGTGTGTTCTCTATAACCAATTATCCTCTGGTGCGTGACAGGCTGCAAGACCTCCTGGACGCTGGACGTTCTCAATAAAGAATATCGGCTTGAAAGCGGCAAGCGGTCGTAGCTGCGGAGGTCTAGTAGAACAGTCCAGCTCGACGTCCCAACAGCAAGTGCCCGCAGCTCCAAGCGTCTTTCCCCTTCTCCTTGATTTTGGTGGTAAAGTATATCTTTCGATATTAGAAGCAAGGATCGGTTCGTTCCTACGGGCGGATAGTACAGGTTCGCGGCTAAACAATATATCTACATAGATATATTTAAATCTGTACAATTGTTTTTAATTTGAGACTGGTCTATTGGTACAGCATTTTTATTTTGTGAATTATAGCAAATTATACAAGAAATAAATAAAAAAATATATATTTTCAATATTCTAATTGATTTTGGGATGCCAGAGTAATCATTTAAGATAATTACTCAAATTATTATTTCTAACTTTAGTCCTTATTGGATTCTTTCCCAGAGGTCTGTTATGTGTTTACCAATTTACTAATTAGTTAAACCATCAATATATCATTCATGATTATATAGTGCATGTGGGGGTAAGTAAGCACCAAGAAAATAATATTAAATATAGTTTATTCATACAACTTGGAATACGATTAATGATTCAATATATACATTGAGAAGTACAGTTAATGATTCAGATGTAATAGAGGATTGCCATAAAATACCTAACTTAATTTTTTTTTTTTTTTTTGGCTTTTAAGACTTTATTAACAAAGTCCTATTTTGCCAGATGTATTTATTTGTTTAATTGTTAATTTAGTTGCCAACAGCATGCGGTTTTTCCCAGATGGTTACCGCCTGTTTTTCCCAGGCGGTCACCCATCCAAGTGCTTACCACGCCCGACGTTGCTCAACTTCGGTGATCTGACGGGAACCGGTATGTTCAACGTGGTATGGCCGTTGGCAATAACTTAAATTACGATTTATCTGTGCAACAGGGGTAGATTACCTGTCTAAAGATAGGTGTTTGTCCTCCGATACATAGCACTATAATTTAAATAAGTTTTTACTCTAAATTCATAAAAAGTATTTTTACTTTTAGTATTTTATTTTAGTTTAATATTTTTACTGTTATAAGAACCACAAAATTTCGAAACACTGTCAATATTAAGCTTAAAATATATTTATTGAATAAAATGTAAAGTTTTACTAAACCTGAATTAGAAAGAAATGAATATATTATATTTCAGTAGTTTTTAGGAAAATAATAAACAGTCCTGTTCTACAATACAACCGGCCTGCAAAGATGGAGATATATTCTTCCATTTCCTTTTTAGTGACGGTTGAGTGCTCTTTGTTGTCAACTTTGTTTCCTTTTCTATATTGTTTAATTTATTAAAAATTACAACCTACATTTATATCCCATGAAATTGGCGATATTTCCAGATGCAAATCCAAATTACAACTCGTATTTCTATTTTATTGAAATAAATACTAAAAATAAATAAAAATCTCTCTATAACCTAAAAACAAAAAAGTTTTATTGATGTAATATTTTATAGGCATTGCCAAGCAACGGACCAAGGAACTACTATTTGTTTATTTTGTCTTTTGTAATTAATTGGGAGCTTAGAGCGTTCGTCTAGTAAGTGTTGAAGTAGCTTGATACGGCTGTTTCTCAATAAGTAAAACTTTAAGTATTTTTTTTTAATTGGTAAATAACAAATTCACTATTTCTGACTACAAAATGCAGCACTGGTTCTGAATTCTATCACATCTTATTCCGACATTTAGATTTTAGGACTGTTATTTCAATGTAGAGAATGCAGTGAAGTAAGTTAATAATATTTTTTTAATCAAGTATACATTACTTTGTATCTATAAGGCAAGCCTATAATAAAAAAAAGCAATAAATTAGAGCAAAAAACTCAAAAAGAAACACTATTATTTATTATTAAGCAATTGAAGCCTTGTGTTTCAAATTTCTCCAGTAATACACCCACTTACCGATCGACGTTTCGCCTATTCAGGCATTATCAAGACATAAAAACAAAAAAAGGTTATGGAAATCACATCTCGAAGAAAAAGGTGCAACAACAATGAGTTGTATGTTGAACGTCTTGGTGGTGGCGTGCTGTTTCATGTTTGGAGCCTGTATGGGCTGTTGATCGTTGGGATGTATTGCACCTTTTTCTTCGAGATGTGATTCCCATTTGTTTTTATGTCTTGATAATGCCTGAATAGGCGAAACGTCGACCGGTAAGTGGGTGTATTACTGGAGAAATTTGAAACATAAAGCATTGCATTGTGGTTTTTCCCAATTGCATTATAAAAAAAAATCATTGTCTTATTTAATGAAAAATATATGGGCCAAAGGTTCCTCCCCTAATAAACATATTAGTATTTAAAAAAAATTCATAATTTCTGTAATTTATTATTTTTCTTTACGTACGGAAGTGGGTTATAATAAAAATTTTTAACAAACCATTATTTTTTTATTATTATATTATTTATAGTAAAACTAAGATCACTAGTTTATTTATAAAATCATATAAATTTTAACTTTCATTTTTTTAATACATCATAATATTCATTTACCAAAAGCTCATCTTAATATCATCTTTAAAATAAGTCAGAAAAAAGAGTAAAAGTGTAATGATTACTGAGAGTAAAAAGTAGCTTTGAATCCTCGCTAAAGTCTTTAATAGAAACATTAATATACTTCAAAAGAAAGTTAATTTGAAAGAGTATCTTTCATTTTCTTCTTCCATGTGTAATGAGCTTAGCTACCTTCTGCTTGAGGCAACGGTACTTAACGTTTATCAACTTAATTATAACTTGCTGAAATGTCTTACTCCGCTATGAAATATTAAAAACTAACATGGGAATATTTTTTTAAATATATATTTCCATTTTATAAGAACTTCGGGATTGGTTGTAATTTGAAAAATTTAAATTTTATTTAATTTTCATATTTTATTTTTATTTTTATCCATGGGGATTATATAGTCCCCTATCGGGGATCTCACCAGGCGGATCGGGGAAGGCTCAACATAGTCGGGTACCGGAAAATCCGGGGCAGACCAAACTAGTACGAAAACCCAGAGGCGTCTGTCCTATATTAGGTGGCAATTTGGTCTGCATCTGTTCCCAGTGGGGCGGCAGTCAACAAACCTTGCATGAGGTATAAAATTCAACAGTGAAAACATACGATGGAAAAAACTTACGAATCAATTACCCCAGGTGGTATTCCAGAACTCCTGGAAAGAACAGCTTATGGGTAAAGGGAATTTCACAATATCCGCAATATACTACCCTCCTAGGCAACGTCGTTTTAGAATGTTAGAAAATCGATATTTCATCGGAGGTGACTTCAATACTAAAACACCTTCTGGTGCTCAAGACTAACCACAACTAAAGATGGAGGACTTTACAAAGTAGGGTGCGAAGTCAAAGCTGAATTTCTCTACAGTGGCACTCCAACATACTGACCTACTGATTTAAATAAAACACCTGACCTGATTGATTTCTTTGTGATGAAAAGAATATCTAGCAAGTACGTTTCCATTGAAAGCAGCGAGGAACTTTCAACAGAACACTCGCCGGTTCTTATGGTAATAAACGAAGAGGTAGTCTCACAGCCAAACCCGCCTAGGCTGATATAGCAAGACTAACTGGACCCTTTTTAGGCAGATATTGGAGGAAACAGTGGACCTTAAGGTACCACTAAATGATAGCCACCAACTAGACGAGGAAGTTGAAAGGTTCAACTGTCACATTCAAAAAGCAGCGTGGGAGAGACTCAGCAGTCATTTAGAAAGGCAAAACAGAAGACAATTTTTCCTTCACTAGAAGTGAATAAATTAGTCAAAGAAAAAAGAAAGGCTCTTAAGGTCTGGCAGAAAGTTTGTACTCCTGAAAAAAAACGTACATTGAACAAGCTCTGTAATGATCTTAAAGAGACGGTTAAAAAAGATAAGAAAGAAAAGCTTGGAAGATATCTAAGCAATCTTACAGCACAGAAGGACACTGAGTATTCACTCTGGAAATGTACTAAAGCATTTAAGAGGCCAAACACTCAAGTATCGCTTATCAGGATGCCAGATGGAACGTGGAAAAAAAAGCGATAAGGAAAAAGCAGTCCTTTTTGCAGACTATCTTGAACGTTTCAACCATTACCTCGACAGACAGAAGTAGAAAATATTTCCAAAAGCCAAAAAGTAGATGAAAGAAATATAAAAAAGGTAACACTTCAAGAATTGAAAGGGGAGATAAAAAACAATTAAAGCCTGAAAAAAGCACCAGGATAATACTTAGAGTGACAGGGAAAACAATAAATGAACTACCGAAAAAAGCCCAGAGAAAATTATTACACCTTATAAACGTGACCTTCAGGCTGAAGTATGTACCAATTCTGTGGAAAGTGGCCGAGGTAATAATGATTTTAAAACCTAACAAAACACCGACTGACACGAAGTCGTATAGACCTATTTCATTGTTGCCAGTAATCTCGATACTGAAAAGCTGTTTTTGAAGAGATTGAAGCCACTGTTAGAGGAAAGAAGTCTACTTCCGGATCACCAGTTCGGATTCAGACAGTGGCATTCCACGATTGAACAGGTGCATAGAATTTCTCATGTGATCGAGAATATTCTTGAGGAAAAGAAAGTTTGCTCTGCTGTTTTCTTAGATGTAGCGCAGCCTTTTGATAAAGTCTGGCATCGAGGACTAGAATTTAAACTGCATAGGGATCTTCCAGAGGAATTTTACCTACTTTTAAAGTCGTATATCTCTGACCGATAATTTAGGGTAAGACAGGGTGATGAATATAACTCCCTAAAGAAAATGAACGGAGGTGTTCCACAAGGCAGCGTGCTAGGCCTTATCCTATATTTATTATATAGGGGTCTTCCAAACAGACATTCCAAAATAAAATACTCAGAAGTAGATGCTCCATGATACGTCAGAAATGATAATTTGCATTGGGACCTCAAAGTAAACTCTGTCAGAGAAGAGATTGGAAGGTTTGCGGATAGTCACAATAAAAGAATTAAAATCCACGTAAACCCAGAAATGCAGAGCTTAGCTGAGGAGGCTTTGCATCAAATAAGGCGACTTAAAAGAGTGAAGCCTAACGACTTGCTATTAAATTAAATTAAAATAAATAAATTAAAACTCCAAACAAAAGAACAATTCCACTAAATTGGGAGATTAGCCAATAGGCTATATCCCACACCCAAGATTTTGCACGTGAAAGAGGAGCGACTTGTTGGGCTAGCTCAGTGGTTGCACGACAAGGTGGTTTTAGTGGGTATATTGATTACATGAAGTCTTGAGGATTTAGAAATATTTTAAGTAAAATGCATTCTTAGATATTCAACTTAGTAAAAGTCGAGTCCCGCACTATCTAAGGATTTTTTGGCCTCAGGTGTCAATTGAGATTTCCACCTTGTATAAAAAAAAATTATCAATTTACCTGAGGTGTATTTAGAATCAATATTTTTTATCTAATTCTTTTAAAATCCGTTTCTCTCATTCTTTTCTATTTAAACAAATTCAGATTAGATAATTTTAAAAAGTTAAAAATTAATATTTAAAAAATCTTGTAGTAAATACAATAACATCCTGTTGAAATTCATTATTCCAATCTACTGACAAGACTTTTATATAGTCTCTTATCGGCCTAAGATGGATCATTTAGAATCTAGGACCTTCCTAGGACTCGCCCTGCCTCTATAAAGTAGGTACCCATAATGAGGGAGGGAATCTGGTGGTTGAGATCGTGATCTAGGACAAATCACCTCCCTGGACAACCGTTGTCCCTTAAATAGTACATTCTCTACCATGTACTAACTAAACCCCAGACCCATTCACCGGTTGTAGTGGTACAGTTTTTTTTTTAATGATTAAATGTTCATAATTTATTTATCTAGTTTTGATTTGATCACAATTTTCAATTATTATGAGCTATATAAGTTATAATTTTGCAATTAAAAAACACACAAATACCGTATTTTTTGTACGTATTTTATTTATATCTTTATCTTGTAGTCTAGTAATAATTTTGTTATAGTAGAGAATTGGATTTGATTTTATATGTATATATAAATTTATATATTTTTTATATATCATATATACATGTAGCAATAAGTAATGAAATTATTAAAGGCTAATTTAAAATTCAGTAAATAATTTTTTTTGTGGGCCTAGAGTATTTTAGTTTAGAGTGAAAAATTTATTTCATTGCAAAGTTGTAGAGCAATTTATTACAATACCATTTGTTTTAAAATAGGGCATTTTTTTTTACATTAATTTAGTTCTATATCAAATTATTCTATAAATATATATATATATATATATATATATATATATATATATATATATATATATATATATATATATAATTGTTATTCAAAAGGTTAAGAAAGTTAGACAGTTTTTATTATTATTGAACTGAAAATGCTTTCTGTGTTGCTTTCTGGATTTTGTTACAAACATTGAGGAAAAACTTTTGAAATCGGCTATTAAGCCTCTTAGGGTTGATTATTCTGTTAGTTCTTAACTTTCCCGTCTTAATTTTACTAAGTTGAAAATCTAAGAATGCCTTTTACTTAAAATATTTCTAAATCCTCAAGACTTCATGTGATAAATATATTGGATATTCAATATAGTAGCCTAATATTGATAGCAATTAAAGTATGTAAACTACTTTATAGCATCATTACACGGATCTACCTCCGGAGAATCTCGATCTAGATCCGGAGGTATCTAGAGTATGTAAGAATTTAGTATCTGATCGCTATAAACTGAAGTAATGTCCCTACAAAAGCAAAACAAACATGAAATAATACTACCCTAGTAAAGCGAAAAATAATATCTCTTTTATATTTACAGCGGCAGACCATTCTCAATGAACAATTCGCTTAGGAGTTAAAAGTGAGCTGTCTTTTATTGTTCCATTATGTCGTAAAAATGATGCTTCGGCAAGAAGGGCCAATTTCACTGGATGAAAAACATTCTCATAAAACTGTCTCTATTCGTAATAAAATGAATGTAGTTCTTAAATCGCAATTTAAATACCATTATTTGAAACTATTAAGTATTTTTATGGCTGTGTATATTCATATCAAATTATAATAATTATAAAATAAAACTATTGATAAGCAGTTGTATAATTAAACTGTTGAAAATGGATTAAGAAGTAAAACTAACTTATTTTGTGCCAACGTTTCAGTCTAACTTTTAAGCCACCATCAGGGCTTAGCAAAAATGTATATTAGAATAACATTATCGACTGTATAAAAAAAAATATTACAACTTTATAGACAAAAATGATAGGAATGAAAAGCATGAAACATGAACGAAAGTTTAAATATAAAATTATAGATTAATTAAAAAATAACAAGAGTGAATAGAAAACTATGAAAATAAAAAAAAAAAAAACTGTACAACTACAACCCATGGAGGGTCTTGGAATCAGTACAATCAGTACATGGCAGAGACTGTTTGTATTGTTTCTAGGAAAACGGTTGTGAAGGGAGATGATTTTCCCGAGATCATGCATAAATGGCAGGTTTTCCCCCCAGTTAAGGGTACCTAATTTATAAAGGATGATTGATCCCTAGAAGGGTTCTTAGAACCCAAAGGGTACAACCACGGCTGTTGACAGATTTAATAATACATAATATATATCTGCCAAAACAGGAGTTTGAATCCGGAAGCTGAAGTCATAGCAAATCAGCGCTGAGCTATCCAACTCTTTCTTAATGATAGTAATAAAACAGAAATAATTTTGTTATAATTTATTTGATTGTTATATATATTTTTTTTAAAATATTTTATTTGAAAAGAAATAATTTTACATTCTATATTGTTTAACTAATCTATATATATATAAATGATTGTATGTGTGTTTGTCCTTTATGCATTACTACACCAATCATCCGATTGTCATGAAACTTTGGGAAGTAGTTCAGTACACTCTAGGGAAGGTTTCTACCAATTTTTTTTTTTATATTTTTATTTTTTTGGATTGGAAAACATTTTCAAAAATTTCTAGAAAAAAATAATTATTTGTCTAAAAAACGTAATCGACCTTTTTTAAGTAAGATTTAATTTTCTACAATTTGAGCCCAACCGCAGCTTTGTAGGTCTAATAGAACCTGAGTTCAGTCCTATTATGTATCAAATGACCGGAATCTTATCTAAATATATAAAACTCTCCTGTCACGATGTTTGTCCGGGCTAATCTCCGAAACTACTGGACCGATTTTAATGAAATTCGGCACAGATGCGTAACATTGTCCAATTTAAAATATAGGCTATATTTTAACCCATATTACCGTTCAAAAGACTTCAATTTGATATATGTTTGGGTTTTGCTATACCCATCAACAGGTCTCAAGGCCAGACAATGTCCATTTGCGGTTTGGACTCAAAATATCCATGTTTCTCCCATGGCAATTATATATTGCATGATCACGTATTAGTAAATCATCTAATATATTTGTATTAGCAACGGATAGATTAACAAAAAATATTGTGCATCGATTAGCCATCAATTAAATTGAAATAAATATTTATAATTTAATATAATATTAATATCCATAATTAAAAATCAAACATTATATACCCCCATTCATTAAACTCATATTTATATTTTATCAGTTATGAGTGTTGTATATTATATATTTATTATATAATGTTACCTAGGGCAACCTAGAAAGAGCTGGGAGGGGTGAGGGAGGAGGAAACTTACATGTACAGGGGGAAACTGGGTGAAGAAATAAATCCCACACATTTATCTATCCGAATACAAACGCTAATATATTGAAATAAAAGTTACATATAGCATCATGAAAATATAACTCTAATTTCACATAAGAATCACCCTCAATAATAATACTTAATAATAACATGTGAACTAGACTCATACACCTGATTCTCCATCAATACTCATAGTCCTAAAATCCACTAAAATAATAATAAAACAAGTTCCGCTATATATAACAATCATCAAACCCTTTATCTATACAATAATTCTATGCACTAATAATTACAACGTCAGCATTCCCCATCAGCACTCCTTATCTTATAACCATTAATAACCTTAATAATTTACAATTAAACCTCCTCGCCCCCATCCTGCGAATTTCCCCACCTGCCGTCGGCAGAGGTACTCTTCTTCTCTCTGGGCCACGAGAGGAAAACCCTCGGGTACTTAAGCTTCCCCGAGCTGTCGTCAGCACTCTTCTTTCTTCGTCTGACAGGTGCTGCCCCTGGTGGTCATTATTTTCCCAAGAATCTAAATAATTATATTCAAAGTGTCCAAGAGCCGTGTATTTTTCGTTGAGACTTGCTGATGCACTTCCTGCTGAGCTGGCATGCTTGGCTCAGCGCCTCCACAAACGGACGTTACCTTCTATTAAGAATTAACTTTTACTTAAATATTATAAAAACTAAATGTTAAGGACCTACACGGCCTTTAACCAAAACCCTATACAAAGAACATGGATGTAATTAGTCACAAAAAGAAATACTTAGCAAATCTTATTTGGCAGAGGATAACATATACCTACATATTAATGTACAAAATCCTTACAACCTAAAGTCTTTTTAAAACCTATTAATGAGAAGAAGCAAATAAATGCTAATCATTTTCTATAATACGTAAAGCTAACAAAAAACTTTTGACTTCAAATGATAACATACTTCTTTTGATCACAAAGATGAGAGTTCAAAATTTGTTTACACAGATTACTTTCCTTATATAAATATAAATTCGCTAACATTTTTAGCATTGAACAAAAGCTGTAATTAATGCACATTACTAACTATCTATATAAAAAAAAATATCTCAGCCCGTTACAATAATATAGTTAGATATGAGATGAATAAAATGTAAAATCAAAAATCTATTTAATTCGTGTTTTCATTAATTCATTATTTCTTTTAAATTCAAATTTTAACTAATGTTTTTTAATACTATTTTAACAGCCACAGCAACGCGTGGCCGGGTCAGCTAGTAAAATTATAAAACTAATAAAATAAATTATAAAACTAATAAATGCAATTATTAATGAAAGCCTATATACCTATACAATAATAAATAAAATAATAATTATTTATGTGAGGAGTAGGATGGCTGATTGATAGAGTGATGAGCTGCTGTGCCCAGGGTTCAAATCCGGCTGTGGCAAATATTTCTTTAATATGTTGATAACCATGGGTGGATCTTTTGAGATCTAGAACTCTCCAGGGATTCACCCAGTCTTATGTGTGTACCCATTAGGGTGAAAAACCTGGTGGTTAAGCGTGATCTAGAAAAAATTAACCTTGTAATCCTCTACAACCTTGTAACCCTTGTTAGAGACTGTACTGTTACTCTAACACCTACTGAACCCAAGACTCTGCATGTGATGTAGTGGTACAGATTTGTATCTATAAGTAATGATTTAGTAAGTGAAGTATTTCTTAGAAAATTTGTTTGTTTTTTGCAATATTTTTAATGTAAATCTGTAATATAAGTCCGTCAATATTACAATAATTAATTATGTTTGAAATTACTTAGCAAAGGATATCAATTCATTCATTAACAACTAATTAAATATAATTAATTATACCTTTGATACTACTATAGTTTCATTGAAGTTTCCTAATTAATTTTGTTATTAAACTTAAAATATAATTCAACATTTTTTAAAATTTAATACATGAGAGATTTTAGTATAAGTAGCATTTCATTGAATTTCTAACCATAAGGTTGAGTTCACTATATGGTAGAGACCGTACTTTTAAGACAACGGTTGTTCAGGAATGAGATTTGTCCAAGATCACACTCACCCGCCAGATTTTCCCCCGATTAAGAGTACACACTTTAAAGAGGAAAGGAGAGCCTCAGGAAGGTCTACAGATTTCACAGAGTCCATATAAATTATCTGTCACAGCTGGACTTGAACCCGGAATCTCCCTAGCAAATCAGCACCCTACTCTACACTTTATTTTAATAATTTTAAGCAACCTCGATTTTTCAATAAAAAAATAAGCGTTTGAAAAATGCCATTTTTTACAAATAATTTTTAAACCAAATAATATAAACGATTAAACAATTCTTAAACATTTACTGTAGAAAATCTGTAACTTAATATACTGTTTCGAATTTCATTTACTGCCTTAAGGGCCTTAAGTGTGTGGGGATTTACTGTAAGAGTGTGGGGCAAAGTAATCCACTTTAACTTACAGCTAAAGCACTATATGTTTATCGAGACCACATATTTTTGGTTTCTGTAGCTAAAGCTTTTATATTATTTTAATATTTGCAAGAGTATTATTATTTATTAATTATGTGTGACTCTTTTTTTATTATCATGCACTTCGACCTAATTTATCTTCCTCTTGGCTAGCTTGCTAATTGTATCCTTAGCCAGGGGAAGGGGAACCCCGCAATAATTGCGGTCCAATTGGAGCGATAATGGTTAACTGTTTTATACCAATGGTAAACAAAATTTTCTTTTAGATCTCCACATAGATCCGGTAGTGACAATTTATTTCTAATAGTCTTCACCTGTCATTTGCACACATACTCGTGAAGCAAAAGCAACAACTCCCAAAGAACAGTCAACGCTACACGAGTTTAAGAGTATTTCTCTGAATGCAGTACAATTAGTAGAATAATTTGGAAAATGGTGGTTGGCCCTAGGCAATGTAGACAGGAGGTAATTTTTATCTCCATCAATGCATTCAGTAATATTATTGTTTGTTTATTTAACGTCACTTTATGTTGCTATGGCTAATCTAATGATGCATATGGAGCTCTAAATTTTGCCTATCCAAGTTTAATTAGTATATGGATTGTTAATGAGTTCCTGACATTGCACAAGCTCGAGTACCTCGTTTAACGTCATTACAAAGGACGGCATGACCAAGGATTTTTTACTCCCTGTAGGCTACTAATCTGCGATCTTGGACTTAGTACGTTGCTATCCTTACCACTAGGAGGTCGCCCTAGTTACAAGTTTATAACCCAATGTCTCCTAAAACTTAATTGTTTATTTTTTTCAGCCACTCGTGTGAAAAAATATCTAGCTTTATATAGTAATTTTTAAATAACGTTAGAGCTATTGGATGGAAATGACTTCGAGTGTGACTTTAGAATTGGACTGGATAGATTCAGTCCTAATTTAGACTAAATTAGTTAGAAAGGACAGAAACTAATTCCTATCGGAGTGGGCGCCAGCTTACCGAAGCAGAACCAGCTCTTTGTAAAGCAAAGAGGGCAAACTCGAATAACTTTAATGGGTCTTTATGACCATCCATGCTGTATCAAACGACATAGCCATGCATTAACAAAGCTTGGGCAGACCCTTGTCTAGCAAGGTGCCTTATCCACCTTCATTATATCGAGTTAAATGCATTTCTAACTGAGCACACATGCTGCTATCCTTTTTGCTAAACATGTAGATATGAACTACATACTAATAATAGAATCATTCAAAAAGAGAAATCCTGTTTTCACCACCAAACCTACAAATAATAACTACATTATCTTTACAGTCCTCAGATGGTTAAGCAATAATAAAATATATCGATTTATCAATAGAGAATCCGCAATAATCGAAAAACATGCTCTAGAGCAGTGGTTCCCAACCTGTATTAAATACTGAAATATTCTGAATCAAAAGTCATAAAAACACACAATTTCATAAGCACATGCATTTTTTTTTTATTATTGAATGAAATTTACAACTATATTATACTAATACCACAAGTAAATAGGATGAATGGTACATATTAGTATGAATAAAGACAAGTAGAGAACTTACCCATTGGTAGTACTCAAATAAAAAGTTTAACTTAGAAGGTCACGAGGCCATCTTCAATGGATTTTTAAAACTAAAACGCAGTTTAAAACTAAATTCGTCTTCAATCTAGCTAAGATTAGCATATTTTAAAGATTTTATGCTAAG